>JBBPBX010001298.1:0-19547 GCA_038048925.1 Garcialebias charrua
TCTTCTCTCTCCGCAGCTGCTTCGCTCGAGGGCGTTAACTGCGTCACAACGCTACCCTGCTAATCAAGTAGCAGGCTAGCCAACGAAAGCAACGCGATGGAGAGGACATCTTCGAACAAAGGAAAATTAGGAACAACCTCGACGCTTCTCGAACATGGTCCCTGAGAAGGGAAAACGGAAGACCAAGATACCAAAGAAAACCAGCAGGACGGCGAGCCCTCACTCGCACCCATGCCCCAGCGGGTACGTTTACTCCCTGTTTGTGACGGACACCCACGAGGCCTGTCCCGTCTGCCTGGGTGTTCTACACATGAGAACGGCGCTGGGATCCCCCGACTCCTGTCCACACTGTAGCCGGATGCCGGCGGCCGTGAGAAAGCGCTATGTGGACGCAATGGCCAAAGCAATGGATAAGGCTGCGGTGTGGAAGGTCACAGGCCCAACAGAACAACTCCCTCACGAACCGGAGCTCGAGAACACAGACCTGGAATGCAACGGTCAGGTTGGGGGGCGAAAATGGTTTGGACACGTCGGTCCTGGTCGGGGACTCGACGCCCAAAGTGTCTGACCAAGACGCCGAGTACGGTTACGAGGGGGAAAGTGTGGACTCCTCCCAAAACCTGGTGCCAGTACTGCCAGATTTAGACATGGTCCTTGCTCTGTTCAACTTGTGCCGCAGGTCCGCGGACGCACTGCAGGTCGCGTGGCCAGACCTCACGCCTCGCCAACAGGTTACGAGGCTGGCGGGAAATTATTTATAAGCAAAACAGCAGCCGACAACGAGGCAAAGAATGCCCATTTTTCTGGATTTCCTGATGGAGCTCACGCGCTCCTGGGCTGAACCCGGAGCTCCCATGATGCTGCTGCTCTCTCGGTTCCTGGATGTCGCCGGGATGGAGGCAGCTGGACTCGCCAGCGCCCCACAGATAGAGGAGACCCTGGCATCCCATTGACCCCCGCAACTGCGGGCGTGAAGCTAGCACTGCACAGCAAGGCCTGCCACGCTTCGGAGAAACAGCTTGATGAGTGCTACCGAGCTCAGGGCCTCGCGGCGCCTACGATGAACGCTTCGACCATGATGCAGGCGTACCTGGCAGAAAAGCTGCAAGAGCTCCAGGTAACATCAAATGAACAGGTCGCAGAAGTGGTCCTGGAGGAGGCCCGCAGGGCCTCTGACTTCGTGCTCCGCATGATGGGGACAATAGCCATCACACAAGGTAGCTCAATGACGGAAATGGTTGTCGTTCAGCGCCACCTGTGGATGACTTTAACGGACCTCCCGGAAGGTCAGAGGTCCCTCTTTCTACAACACCCGATCGAGCCGACGGGACTCTTCGGGGGCGCTCTGGAACGTATCCAGGCCAGGCTAGAGCAAAGGCGTAAACAGGCAGAAGCCCTCCTTGAGGGGCTGCCAAGAAAAAGTTACCCCCCAGTGAGCCCATACGTCACCCCCGCAGAAGAGACCTGCCTGCAATGGGGAGCCATTTCATCGTCAGGCGGCTCGGTCGAGAACCTCCTCGGTAAACCCAGGCGGGAAGCAGATTCGGGACTGATGAAAAAGGACAAAATCATAATTTTACAGTTTGCCCGTCCAAGTGGTACGGGAACATAACTTTTTGAGCCCAGACTTTGTTTGTAAAACGTTACGAGGCGCTGGTGACATGTGTGTGTGCATGAAACATGACTTGTCTACTGTGTGTGTAATAAAAACAAACACTTGTTCATCCATACACAAAAATAAAAGTACCAAAGCACAGTCTGCCCTGGTTCTTGACTCGAGCCCCACCTTTGTGAAACACATACTATTAGGTCA
This sequence comes from Garcialebias charrua, assembly GCA_038048925.1. Taxonomy (NCBI): domain Eukaryota; kingdom Metazoa; phylum Chordata; class Actinopteri; order Cyprinodontiformes; family Rivulidae; genus Garcialebias; species Garcialebias charrua. Next base: position 1,814 of record JBBPBX010001298.1, read on the forward strand.
GGCTTTGAACCGTAGTAGGACGCACAAGCTCTGCCTGAGGTAGTCAGACCTTGCAGCGTCCTCTGTCGGACAGACCAGCTCACTCTGGAACATGCGTGAGGGGTCAGAGGCCACCCCTCCTGCGCACACACAAAACAAACAACAAATAAACATGCCTTCCAGGCTCACGACGCACACGCAGGCCTGGAGGAGGGTTTATCTACTAAACAGTGATGGCATAGTTACATTGAAAAAGTAACTTAGTTAAGTTACTGATTAGTCTTTGGGAAAAGTAACATAGTTAAGTTACTGATTACTTGATTTGGAAAGTAACTAAGTTAGATTACTAAGTTACTTTATTAGTTACTTTCAGCTGCTGCTGCCAAGAGCCCTCTGTCACAATACATAAAAAACGTAAATGTATTAAATGAAGGTTGAATGAATAAAGGAATACTTGCTTTATATAAAAATAGTGTCTTTCTTGACTTCACTAAACAAATAATATTTTTTACAAAAAAGTATTTCTGTAAATACTTTTAAAAATAAATAATATAATAAAGACAGTCTTTCAACATCAAAATCACAGAGTTTTTTATTTTTATTTTAGGAAATTGTGTACACATGGTCTCTGTTACATCCAAACAAACATATGCTCTTGAATGCATTGTGAAATGCCTGCATGCTGTGCGTTCTCCTGACACAAATTGAGCTGTTGTTTGCGTAAATACCAGAAGAAACAAGAACAAAGAATGTATTTGTATGTAAATAAGATCTATTGACAGACCTAATGTGACGATTGATAGCTCCATCAACACCAGTTTCTACACAGCAGGAGGTGGGTGGGGTGGGAGGGGTTGTACCGAAGTCAAGCTTTAGTTGTTTTGGTCGCGGGTGGGTCGGATCTGCTATGATCCGACCCGGAGAGGCTCCTGGCTCCATTGATTTACTGAACTACAGTTAAAAAGCTTCTCCTCTCTCAGCTCCGTTTGCGCACCTCAGTCCAGTCTGCACGCGCTACATGGTGTGGTGTCAGGTTTCGAACAGCTACAGCAGCTGACCGAATTTCCGTATCTTTTTTTTTAAACACTCCCCGGCCGAGACGCATTGAGGAAATAAAATAAAATTATAGTACTACAGAAAATGACAAAAAAGTAACCCACAATGATTTGGAGTAAGTAACTTAAATCTGATTACTGGATTTTGAAATAGCAACGCGTTAGATTACACGTTACTGAAAAAAGTGGTCCGACCAGAGTAACGTGTTACTTTGTAACGCGTTACTGACATCACTGCTGCTAAACGAATGGATCATGACGACTGTGCATCATGAGCTCAGGCTGTAGTTCCTCAAGGGTCCACGTGCCCTCCTTCACGGGGGTGCTACAGTCGAACATCAACCCAGCACGTGCACACATGCTGAGGGAGGAAGTTTCAATGATGCTACAGAAAGGAGTGATAAGCATTGTCCCAAAACACAAACTACGCTCCGGTCACTACAGCAAGTACTTCCTGGTGCCCAAAAGAGATCAGTCCCTGAGGCCGATCCTCGATCTCAGGACGCTGAACAAGAGAATAAAAACATTCAAGTTCAAGATAATCACACTGCGGCAGGTCCTCCAGTCTGTGAGACCTAGAGACTACAAATGCACCGTGGATTTAAAAGACACTTATTTCCACGTGAGTGTATGGAGGAGACACAGAAAATACCTCCGATTTGCATTCGAAGGGAAGGCATACAAATTCAAGGCTTACCTTTCGGTTTAAAAACTGTTCCGCGTACATTTACAAAATGTCTGGACGTAGCACTGGCCCCTCTCAGGAGTCAAGGGGTCAGAATTATGAATTACCTGGATGACCTCCTGATTCTGGCTGGAAGCAAAATGCAGGCTCAGTCGCACTCCCGTAGGGTGATCTCTCACCTGTAGGCTCTCGGTTTTGTCTTAAACCTGCAAAAGAGTGACCTGGCTCTATCACGGATTACCGTATTTCTGGGAGTACAGGTCGACACCACCGGTACAGAGCATGGCTCTCGGAGGAACGCAATTCCTCAATTCGCCATTGCCTGGCAAAGTTTAGACTGAATCAGCAGGTTCCCCTAAAAACATGCCAACGCCTCTTGGGCCTCTTGGCGGCGGCCATACCCTGTGTGCCACACGCACTGTTGAAAATGCGGGCCTTGCAAGTATGGCTAAACCAACAAACACACCCTGCCCCTTTTAGGCAAGCAGGAAACATTTGGATCGGTTCAGAATGCCTGAAGGCCCTAGAACCATGGAGGGACTTGTCCATGTTCACGGAAGGGGTCCCGTTGGGATGGGTGTCATCCCGTGTAGTTATCACAACAGACGCCTCAAAAACAGGATGGGGGCCAGTCTACAGAAATCAGAAAGCCCAAGGCCTTTGGAAAGAGCAGGAAGCGAGATTATACATCAACTTTCTGGAATTGTGGACTGTATTCCTGTCGGTAAAATACTTTTTTGGTAAAGGTCTGATCATAGGGCAGCATGTCCTAGTAAAATCAGATAACAGAACCACGGTGTCCTTCATCAACAGGGAACGAGGGACAAGATCCCGAGCCCTCCTCTGTCTGACACAAAAAATGAAAGTTATGCACCATAACTCATGTTCCCTGAAGGAAGGGAACGAGGTGCAACATACTTGCTATGGGAATTGCGCCCCCGCACGATTACCTGAAGGAATACATTCACGCCTTTTACGGCAGGGGGCGTCACCCCACGCCAGAGGTACCGTCCTTTAGGTACTTAGGCAACTGACGCCCCTCCAACTGTCTCCAAAATTGCACTTCACCGAGCTTTCAGCATTGAAAAGGGCCAGCTATGTTGCATCTTGTTCCCTTCCTTCAAGGAACATGAGTTATGGTGCATAACTTTCAGTTACCTTTCAGTTGGGTCTCTCGGTGCAACATACTTGCTATGGGAACGTAATTCATTCACGCCCTTGAAATCCATCCATCCATCCATTTTCTTCCGTTTATCCGGGGTCAGGTCGCGGGGGTAGCAACCTAAGCAGGGAGGCCCAGACTTCCCTCTCCCCAGCCACTTGAATCAGCTCCTCTGGGGGAATCCCAAGGCGTTCCCAGGCCAGCCGAGAAACATAGTCCCTCCAGCGTGTCCTGGGTCTTCCTCTGGGTCTCCTCCCGGTGGGACATGCCCGGAACACCTCACCAGGGAGGCGTCCAGGAGGCATCCTAACCAGATGCCCGAGCCACCTCAACTGGCTCCTCTCGATGTGGAGAAGCAGCGGCTCTACTCCGAGTCCCTCCCGGATGACTGAGCTTCTCACCCTATCTCTAAGGGAGAGTCCAGACACCCTGCAGAGAAAACTCATTTCAGCCGCTTGTATCCGAGATCTCGTTCTTTCGGTCACAACCCAAAGCTCATGACCATAGATGAGTGTGGGAACGTAGATTGATCGGTAAATTGGGAGCTTTGCCTTTTGACTCAGCTCTCTCTTCACTACGACAGTCCAGTACAGCACCTGCTTCACTGCGGATTCTGCACATATCCGCCTATTGATCTCATGCTCCAGTTTTCCCTCATTAGTGAACAAGACCCCAAGATACTTAAACTCCTCCACTTGGGGCAGGACCTCCTCCCCGACCCGGAGAGGGCACGCTACCCTTTTCCGGCTCAAGACCATGGCCTAAGATTTGGAGGAACTGATCCTTATCCCGGCCGCATCACACTTGGCTGTCAACCGCTCCAGCGAAAGCTGTAGATCACGATCTGATGAAGCCAATAGGACCATATCATCTGCAAAAAACAGAGAAGCGATTCTAAGGCCACCAAAACAGATCCTCTCAACACCTTGGCTACGCCTAGAAATTCTGTCCATAAAAGTTATGAACAGAATCGGTGACAAAGGGCAACCTTGGCGGAGTCCAACTCTCACTGGAAACGAGCCTGACTTACTGCCGGCAATGCAATACTCCCGGAGTACCCCCCACAGAACCCCCCGAGGGACGCGGTCGAATGCCTTTTCCAAGTCCACAAAGCACATGTAAACTGGTTGGGCAAACTCCCACGCACCCTCCAGGACCCTGCTGAGGGTGTAGAGCTGGTCCAGTGTTCCACGACCAGCACGAAAACCACATTGCTCCTCCTGAATCCGAGGTTCGACTATCCGATGGACCCTCCTCTCCAGAACCCCTGAATAGACCTTACCAGGGAGGCTTAAGAGTGTGATCCCCCTATAGTTGGAACACACCCTACGGTCCCCCTTTTTGAATAGGGGAACCACCACCCCAGTCTGCCAATCCAAGGGAACTGCCCCCAATGTCCACGCGATATTGCAGAGTTGCGTAAGCCAACACAACCCCACAACATCCAGAGCCCTAAGGAACTCAGGGCGAATCTCATCCACCCCGGAGCCCTGCCACCGCAGAGCTTTTTAACCACCTTGGTGACCTCAGCACCAGAGATTGGAGAGCCCGACCCAAAGTCCCCAGGCTCCGCTTCCTCAGTGGAAGACGTGCCAGTAGGATTGAGGAGGTCTTCGAAGTATTCCGTCCACCGACTCACAACATCCCGAGTTGAGGTCAACAGCACGCCATCCCCACCATAAATGGTGTTGGTCGCGTACCGCTTTCCCCCCTGAGATGCCGGATGGTGGACCAGAATCGCCTCGAAGCCGTACGGAAGTCATTCTCCATGGCCTCTCCGAACTCCTCCCACGCCCGAGTTTTTGCCTCAGCAACCACCCGAGCCGCATGCCGCTTGGACTGTCGGTACCTATCTGCTGCTTCCGGGGTCCCACAGGCCAAAAAGGCCCAATAGGACTCCTTCTTCAGCATGACAGCATCCCTCACCGCCGGTGTCCACCACCGGGTTCGAGGGTTGCCACCACGACAGGCACCAACAACCTTGCGGCCACAACTCTGATAAGCTGCCTCGACAATAGAGGCGCGGAACATGGCCCACTCGGACTCAATGTCCCCCGCCTCCCTCGGAACGTGTTCAAAGCTCTCCCGGAGGTGGGAGTTAAAGCTCCGTCTTACGGGAGACTCTGCCAGACGTTCCCAGCAGACCCTCACAATACGTTTGGGCCTGCCAGGTCTGACCGGCATCCTCCCCCACCATCGGAGCCAACTCATCACCAGGTAGTGGTCAGTTGACAGCTCCGCCCCTCTCTTCACCCGAGTGTCCAAGACATGCGGCCGCAGATCAGATGAGACAGCAACAAAGTCGATCATCAAGCTACAACCTAGGGTGACCTGGTGCCAAGAGCACATATGGACTCCCTTATGCCTGAACATGGTGTTTGTTATGGACAATCCATGACAAGCACAGAAGTCCAATAACAGAACACCACTCGGGTTCAGATCAGGGGGGGCATTCCTCCCAACCACACCCCTCCAGGTCTCACTGTCATTGCCCACGTGAGCGTTGAAGTCCCCCAGTAGAACAAGGGAGTCCCCAGGAGGTGCACTCTCCAATACCCCCTCCAAGGACACCAAAAAGGGTGGGTAATCTACGCTACCGTTTGGCGCATAGGCACAAACAACAGTCAGAGCCCATCCCTCCACACATAGGCAAAGGGAGGCTACCCTCTCGTTCACCGGGGTGAACCCCAACGTACAGGCACCAAGATGGGGGGCAACAAGTATGCCCACTCCTGCTCGGCGCCTCTCACCAGGGGCAACTCCAGAGTGGAAGAGTGTCCAACCCCTCTCAAGGAAACTGGTTCCAGAGCCAGAGCCATGCGTTGAGGTGAGTCCGACTATTTCTAGCCGGAACCTCTCAACCTCACACACTAGCTCAGGCTCCTTCCCCACCAGAGAGGTGACATTCCATGTCCCAATGGCCAGCTTCTGTAGCCGAGGATCAGACCGTCAGGGTCCCCGCCCTCGGCCACCACCCATCCCACATTGCACCCAACCCTTTGGCCCCTCCCATAGGTGGTGAGCCCATGGGAAGGGGGAACCACGTCTCCTCTTCGGGTTGTGCCCGGCCGAGCTCCATGGGTAAAAGCCCGGCCACCAGGCGCTCGCCAACGTGCCCCACCTCCGGGCCTGGCTCCAGAGTGGGGCCCCGGTGACCCGCGTCCGGGCGAGGGAACATTGTATCCATTAATTGTACTCATCATAAGGGGTTTTTGGGCTGCACTTTGTCTGGTCCCTCACCTAGGACCTGTCTGCCTTGGGTGACCCTTCTAGGAGCATGAAGCCCCTGACAGCATAGCTCCTAGGATCATTGGGACACTCAAACCCCTCCACCACGGTAAGGTGGCAGCCCAGGGAGGCTACCACCTTACCGTGGCACCTTACCGTGGCACCACCTTGAAATGCTTAGTAAAATGCCTGTTAGTATGAACGCCTGCCCTTGACCAGAAGGCATCTCAAAGCTACTTTCTATTGTGTATTAGAAAGAACAGCCTGAGCGACATCACACGCAGTAACATCCAAACTGTAGTACTTTGCAAAAGTGTTTAAAGAGCTCCAGTTCGCAGTAGCACAAATGTCTGCAACTGACACGCCCTTGAACAATGACCAGGAAGTGGCCAAGCCCCTGGTTGAGTGAGCATGGACTCCAGGGGGCACTTGTTGACCTTTGCTACCGTATGCCCTTTTAATGGCCTCCGTCACCCAATGTGAGAGGCACTGTCTTGATAGGGCCTTTCCTGTAGCAGGTGCGGCAAAGCAGATGAACAGTTGGTTTGTTTTCCTCCATTCGGCTGTTCTCTGCATGTAGGTGCGTAAAGCCCTCACTGGGCAGAGAGCCTGTAGCCTTTCCTGTTCCCGAGTGAGGACAAGAGCAGGTGGAAAGGAGGAGAGATCAAAGTCCAGACTCCTATGGTTCAGAGTCAAGACCTTGGGAGTGTATGCGGGATTAGGCCTTAGTGTGACCTTTGACCCGTCAGAGGCGAATCTGGTACACATTAGGTGTACAGACAATGCATGGAGGTCACCTACGCATTTCGTCGAGCAAAGAGCCAGGAGAAGAGCAGTTTTACAAGATAGAAGATCTATCTTAATCTCGCTCAGAGGCTTAAATGGTGGGTCGCAAAGAGCCCCCAAGACCAGACCAAGATCCTAACAAGGGGTCAAGGTCCTGCTGGGTGGCTTGGTTCGAAGCACACCTTTCATATATATCATTATGATTGGATGTGCTCCAGGAGTCCTGTGTCCCTAGTTCTCGTGACAGGCAGAGATAGCTGCAAGGAACACTTTAATTGTTGAATAAGAACGACCCTTTTCCAGTAAATCCTGAAGGAAAGTTAGTAGTTGAGCCAAGTCGCAAGCATCCATCCATCCATCCATCTTCTTCCGCTTATCCGGGGTCGGGTCGCGGGGGTAGCAGCCTAAGTAGGGAGGCCCAGACTTCCCTCTCCCCAGCCACTTGGAGCAGCTCCTCCGGGGGAATCCCAAGGCGTTCCCAGGCCAGCCGAGAAACATAGTCCCTCCAGCGCGTCCTGGGTCTTCCTCTGGGTCTCCTCCCGGTGGGACATGCCCGGAACACCTCACCAGGGAGGCGTCCAGGAGGCATCCTAACCAGATGCCCGAGCCACCTCAACTGGCTCCTCTCGATGTGGAGAAGCAGCGGCTCTACTCCGAGTCCCTCCCGGATGACTGAGCTTCTCACCCTATCTCTAAGGGAGAGTCCAGCCACCCTGCGGAGAAAACTCATTTCAGCCGCTTGTATCCGAGATCTTGTTCTTTCGGTCATAACCCAAAGCTCATGACCATAGATGAGGGTGGGAATGTAGATCGATCGGTAAATTGAGAGCTTTGCCTTTCGACTCAGCTCTCTCTTCACCACGACAGACCGGTACAGCGCCCGCTTCACTGCGGACGCTGCACCTATCCGCCTATCGATCTCACGCTCCAGTTTTCCCTCATTCGTGAACAAGATCCCGAGATACTTGAACTCCTCCACTTGGGGCAGGACCTCCTCCCCGACCCGGAGAGGGCATGCTACCCTTTTCCGGCTCAAGACCAAGTCGCAAGCATAAGAAATGATATTTCTTTCTGAGCACCAGGCTTTGAATATGCGCCACTTTTGTGCATATAGAGACTGTGTTGACCCGGCACTGGCATTTTTTATGGTTGTCACCACGTTCTCAGGCAGGACCGAAGCCATCAGCCTGTCCTTTTCAGCTAACAGGCTGGAATTAATTCCAGATCCTGGTCTAAACAGCTGGGCTGCGACTTCCTGTGTGAGTCTTTGAGGATCAACCAGGTTGGGGAGTGGGTCTCCACGTTGATGTGTTAACAGACTTCCCTGATTGAGTCTCCTCGAAGACAGATGGAGTCTATTGATTTTATTAGAATGAGTTGGGACAGGAAAGCTACTGTTTCCCTCCAAAACAGGATTTATTGGATTGAGGGGTTGCTGCTTCTCTGAACGAGCAGATCTCCTGATTCCAATTGTTGTCCCACCTGGTGGGATACTGTGTGGGGACAAGTTTGATACAGCTTTGTGAGGAAAATCACGTGCTGCTCTTCTACCGCTCGAGCGTTACGTGTCCTTCATGAATAATAAAGGAGCAACAGCAACGTGTAAACGTGGGGATGGTCCTTTGTGACCGGTAGACTCAAGATAATTTGTTGATAAGGAGCCCAGTTTCCTTTCAAAATCAGGAGGAAAATTCTGGTTCGACTCCAATCCTTTTACAGGCACAGTAACGTGATCACAGCCACTGTTTTGAGGGTAGGAAAATTGTGTCTGCCTTGGGGCATCCAACGTGCTCTCCTGTGGTGCGAACCTGTCACGTGGTCATCTGGTTAGTGTATTAGCCGGCCCCTTGCTCATAATGGAGCGGGGGCTGGGACACGTGCCCTTTCCCACCTGTCTCCGCGAAAGGTGTAGGGTCTGTTCACAGACGCCTCTGGGTCTGTCTTCTGGAGACAGGTCCAGAGGCACCCTGCTGGAACTTATTGAATAGGCTGGCATCCCATGAGCCATGAGGAAGGGGGATGTGGCCCTCCTCTTTATGACGGCTGACAGGCCAGAGAGGCCCGTACTGTTGACATTATTTGTGTTGGTGTGTGTGTTTTTTTTTTCAATAAAACAGGGATGTGTTGTTTTACGAGTTTTATTTGTGCTTACGTGCAACAACATACATGATTTGATGTCACTCACAGCAGGGATAACATGGTTTGTGCATGTAACTGTAGTGATACACCTCGTCTTTGATATTTTAGGGTTCACACCTCTCTGAAACTCTCAGTGTTACACTTGCTTGGAGCTCAAGGAGACAAGTGGACACTATATTTTGTTACAATTATTTTGAATTAATGGACACTAATTAATCAGATTGAACTTTCTCTTTAATGTGTGTTAATTCAGAATTGATCAAACAGTATTTTTGTCATTTCAATGATGATCTGTTACTTGCATGACTTTGACCCTTCTGCTGGTTTATTTCTGCAGAACAAGCAGTCTTTGAATCTAAAGCACAAGGTCAGAGTAAACGTTTAACTTGCAGCTTCTTTTGTGTTGTCTATGAAGTTAGCCATAATATTCTCTGTGCTCACGAGCGGCCATCTGGTCGCTTTGTAAACATTTTTCCTGTTGTCCGTCAAGAGACTTTCGGCCAATAGTCATCGAGGAGGTGGGGAGACCCCACCTCCCCTATAAATGGGCATTTCCTGCATTTTTAGTTAGTTTTTTGGAGAGAACTAACTGACAACCTGCTTCTCTCCTCTGGAAAAGCTGGAGACGTTCCGGTCATGTGTCAACTCGACCCACGTTTTCAGCTGGAATCATAGTAAAGCCTTACTGTGATCCTTTCACTCATTTCTGGAAGAATTTGTTTTCTGAAGTTTTACTTTGAAAGTTCAGCCAGTGCGATTGGGGCCTGTTCCTGCCGGTGAAAGCGTGCTCCCGCTCGTCTGACCCAGTCATACACGCACAAAGTCATCTGGACGTTCACTGGACAACACAGTCCGTTAGTGTCCACAAACTTCTCAGTCCTCACCTCGCAAGACGTCTCGTCACCAGGTAAAGAGGCTTGTTTGTATGCTGCACGTGTGAGAAGCCCAGCTAAGATCCGTATGGGAAAGCTTGCCACCCTGGTTGTTTTCAAAATAATTAACTTCCGTTAACTTAGCTTCCATTCATCTTCTCCCTCCTATTTCTTATTTTTCATAAGCTTTAATCTGTTTAAGTAATGTGCCAACAGAAAGGTCCAACTGTCTGTTTGTTTTTAATTTGAATTCTTGTCATAGTAGTTAGAATCAGAGCTAATATCGATACCAATGTTTAATGTAATTTTGTGATAGTTTCAATAAAAGGTCTATTTTCTGGTAGACCAACATAAATTGAAGTCTAAGTGTGAAATTACATTTCTGGCTAATCACATCGTTAGATTTGTTGATTTAATCTGAAAAAGTTGAGACCCCGTTTAACTGATGGTAAATTTGAAACAGTCTAAAACCTGCTCAAATCTATCATCTAATCTATAGGTAAGTCAGTAAACTGACCTCGTTTGTGTTTAATTACACAAACGGCCTATAGATTCCTTTACATAACAGTTATCAGCCATTTATACTTTCGCTACAAATAAAGTTTGAACAAGGTGCAAACACTCCCGCTACCGCGTGGGCGGGAAGTTGTCTGAAATGTAAACGTGGGCCTGGTTCATCAGGCACATTTTTGACGAGTGTCCCAGTTCGCCGAGGAGGCCCTATGCCTGCTCGCTTGGCGTGGGACAAACCTATTTTTGCTCCATGCGTGCTCGGAGCGAGGTTGGTTCGGTGGGAGTCTCTGCCGAGGCTCCTCCTAGTATGCTGTCCGCTTCTGCGGTGGCGTACGCGTCGTCGAGCGGTGCCGCGGCTGTGCAGGTCTGCCTCCAGCGGGCTCTTTGGGGAGGGCGAAACTCCGGCGAGGAATGCCCACACTGAGGGCTTCAGCCTGCCTGCGCCTTTGGTCCAGCTTGGTTTGGATTCGCTCCAAAGTCTGGCCAAAAAGTCCCTCCGCTTCTATCGAGTGGTGGAAGAAAAGGCACCTTTTGTCCTTCCGGTAAATCCGTCAACGTCATCCACAGGTGGCGGATTGCGATGACCACTTCTGCCATACCTCTGCCCTAAGCCACAGCAGCTGTCCCCATCATACGGAGAACGAAGTCTGTAGCTCTGTTGGCTTCGTCCAGTAATTCGGCAGCAGCTTGCTTATCCGAGGTTTCCTGCAGTTGTTGGAGTTTTTCTGCGAGGTAAGCCTGCATCATCGCGGACGCATTCATGGCGCGCGCCACGAGTCCTTGAGCTCTGTAGCACTTCTCGAGAAGCGACACTGAGGCTCTGCAAGCTTTGGTAGGGAGAGTCAGCTTTGTTCCTGATGATCTGGGAGCTAGGTGGGACGCTAGTGTGTCCTCAATCTGAGGTGCGTTGGATATTCCCACCTGATCCATGCCTTCCACGTCAAGGAATTGTGAGAGAGGAAGGAGCATGGGCACTCGTGGCTGAGGCCAGGTGCGGTTCAGTTCCTCGAGGAAGTCTGGGAACACGAGCATCCTTTGCCTCGTTGCAGCTTGCTATTTTGAATAAAAGTAGTTCCCCGCTAGCCTCGTGACCTGTTGGTGAGGTGGAGTTTCCGGCCATGGGATGTTTAACTCGTCCGTTGCTCTGTGGCACAGGTCGAACAGGGCTGGGATGGAGAAGTCCGTTTCAGGGAGCGCAAGTATCGGGGTCCTGGGGAGGTCCTCTCCCGGATCCTCAATTTCGAGTTTTGGTTCCTCTGCTGAAAATTTGCCCGAGGCTGAGATGGAGATCTCATCTTCATTCATCATGCCTCTGGTGTCGAACTCAACTGTTAGGTCCACCATGGGAGCAAGCGGGTCAGGGCTGTCGCCTCATTCGACGCGCGTGCTGTTGTGTAGAGCCATGTGTTCAAGCTTTGGGGTCGGAGTGAGGGTCTCCGTGGTGTCTGGGTCCTGTGGACCAGCTGAGCTTCCCAGGGCCTTAGCCAAGAGGTCCACCCGATACTGCAACACCGTATCCAGCATCTGGCTGCAGTGTGGGTAAGAATCGGGCGCGTCCAGAGCTTGTCTTGCATGAAATATACCCAGTCGGACTGGACAGGCCTCATGGGTGTCTGTTGCTGCGAGAGCAAATCCACAGCCACTGGGACAGGCGCGCAAGGTTGGGCTCGCCGTCCCGTTGGTTTTCCTTTGAAGTTTTGTCTTTCGCTTTCCCTTCTTCGGAGGCATGTCCGAGATAAGGCGAGCGAGACCTTCCAGAATCCTTTTTCTTCGTTGTTCAAGTGTCTTCTCCGTCGTGTTGCTTTCGCTGGCTAGCCCGCTAAGTATGTTAGCTGGGGTAGCGGTTGTGGCGTAGTTATAATGCCGTTGAGCGAAGCAACCTGTAGAGAGGAGAGAAGAAAAAAAAACTTTGAGGTTATAGAAATGTGCTGGACTAGCTTTCGCTAGTCCAGTAGTACTCAGGGAAAAATTCTCTGTGCGCTCTGTGCAGGGAGCGAGCTCACGTCAAGTTTAGCGATGGAGCAGCAGAGAAGTCCCGCGAAGAGAGGTAGTTCAGGTTTTGCGAGATGAAGGACGAAAAGAGACAGTTGGAGGGGCGTCAGTCACCTAAGTACCTAAAGGACGGTACCTCTGGCACGGGGTTACGTCCCCTACTGTAAAAGGCGTTAATGTATTCCTTCAGGTAATCGTGCGGGGGTGCAATTCCTATATCAAGTATGTTGCACCGAGAGACCGAACTCAAAGGGAACTGCTCACGTGGTATACCCCAAGAATATTGTCACTTAGGGCGACTCATATCCCGGGCGATTTGAACTACAGAGCGGACACCCTCTCAAGAGGACATCTCTTGGCATCAGAATGGAGGCTGAGCCCACGGGTCATGGATCAGATTTGGTCACGGTACGGGAGAGCCTTTGTAGACCTGTTCACATGTAGGAACAGCTCACAATGTGACCTCTACTTCTCTCTAAAAGAGACAGACGCACCATTGGGAACAGATGCCTTGGCCCATGACTGGCCAGATGGGGTGCTGTATTACGCTTTTCCACCCATCCCTCTGATGCAGGTGACGCTGGAACGCGTACGCAAGGGAGCCCTCTCCCTGATACTGATAGCCCCCAGGTGGCCACAGAACCCGTGGTTCTCGGAGCAGATCTCAATGCTGTCGGGGACGCCATGGCAGCTGCCCTCTCACAGGGACCTGTTGACCCAGGCACATGGGTAGCTTCTCCACCCACGTCTGGAGCTGTGGCAACTTTCAGCCTGGCCACTGAAGGGAACAGGCTGAAGGCCTCAGGCCTAACTGTTTTCTAAAAAAAAAAAAAAAAACAACAAAAGGGAAACCCTTGGTGCACATGCTCTCATGAGGAGCGTACCAAGGAAGGGATTCCCCCCTCACTAACAGGTCTCTGGCCTCAGGTTGGGCCCCTTGGACAGTTCTAAGAAATCATCTGCTCATTAAGCAGATAAGGGATGTTTTAAGCTCATCTGTTCACCCGGTGTGTACAAAAGATTTGTCCCTGAGATGTCAAAGGTCACCCTGTGTATAAAACAAGGTTTATACCTCAATGGTGCCATCTGAAATATCAGAAGTCTAAGGGGCTTTGCTATTTGCTCTTGTTTTCTTCCTGCTTCCCAAATTATCCAAGGAAGTAGGAGATGGTAAGCAACGTACCAGCGGCGCACGTCTCTGCTACCTCTAGCTGGAGCTCCATGGATACGTCTAGCAGAAACATCAGGTGAATGTTTCTGCATGCGACGTTCTTTCTCAGGCTGTGCCCTCTAAATACACTGTAGAGAGTGGCTGAGAGATGCCTAATGTGTAAAGGCAGAATTTCTCACAGGCATGCATTTTACTGAGCATTTCAAGGGCATGAATGAATTACGTTCCCATAGCAATAGTGTTGCACCGAGAGACCTGACTGATAAGGGAACTGAAAGTTATGCACCATAACTCATGTTCCCTGAAGGAAGGGAACAAGGTGCAACACAGTTGGCCCATTTCAATACTGAAGCTCTGTGAAGTGCACTTGGAGAAAGTAGGATGGGCATCCGCGTCTTATGTACCCAGAGGGCGGGACCTCTGGGGTGACGCTGACGCCCCCTGCCGTAAAGGTGTGAATGTATTCCTTCAGGTAATCGCGTGGGGGCACAATTTCCCATAGCAATAGTGTTAAACCTCATTCCCTTCCTTCAGGGATCATGAGTTATGTTGCATAACTTTCAGTTTTTATCGTGTTATCTTGTAAAGTCCTTCCATGCTGGCTCGCTTCTGTGGCCGCCATTTTCAGCAGGGCAAATGAGGTGCTGACGCGTCGCGTAGCGGTGACGCATAATAGATGCGTCTTATAGGTGAAGCATGTTATTTATGGATTTTTCCAATTTATTGACAATAATTGGCCAAAGCGGGTTATACACAGAAGCATGTTAAATGCCGAAAAGTACGGTACTTGTTTTTAAGTGTTAATCTTGATAAATTATTGTTAATGTCCACCTGTGCATGCTCATACGGCTGCCCTTTGGCAGCCAATTGATTTTTGGCACACACCAACCCACATTTCCGGGTTGTCAGCGGTGACGCAAAGAAAAGAGACATGTCAATGGTGACTCATAATAGATGTGACATATACGGTGAAGCAACATATTTATGGATTTTTCCACTTTATTAGACATATTTGGACTAATGCGACTTATAGGGTGGTGCAACGGGTACGGCAGAAAATAAAGTAAGTCAGGAGGACTCCTAGTATGGGCAATTTTTGGTGTCATTTAGATGCATGAGTGTTATTTTCATAGTGTTCATTGTTCCACGCTTACTATTTGTGTAGCCTGCAAGTCAGAAGTGTATCTTCTTTTTACTCCTATGTGTGGAGGGCAAGCCTTGTCCTTGCAATGATGGCTGGTTATGCTATCATCATCATCATCATCATTACTTTATTTTTCTGCCTCCCTCTCTGGGCTGCTCTTAAGGCAGACACTTTCTTTCTCCCTCTTTGGAGATGTGCAGTACTGTAGTCAGTTTTACTTTGGCTCCCTTTGTTACTGGTGCCTTTTTTTTTACATTAAATAATCTTTTACAGAAAAAAGTTAATAAATTATAAGTGAGATTTGATATGCTGTCTATAAGATACAATTTGAACCAATTTTTATGTCCACTTCTCACAATGTGTCAAATGCAATTTAAGAGTAATAGTTACATGCAACTGATCACTCCTGATTAGCTGATATACAAGCTAGGTTAAATGCAAGTCATATGCACTCCACATGTATGGATCACATGCATCATGCATATAATTTCCACAGGCTGCTGTCACTTTGTGCATGCCTTCTTACGCATTTTAGCCATACTACTTATCAAGGTTTTAGTCATCACATGTACACTGTTTTCATAAATAACTTAATAAAATAAGAAGAACAAGAGTAGAAATCAATGTTTTGAAGTCAGTTTTAAAATTTAATTTCATGTTTCTATATCTTTAAGCAACAATATTTTCCTAATTTTGTTAAACATAATAATTGACCTTACCTTAACTGATTTATTGGGATAAAAAAGCTTTTTGTTTTAATCATGTTTCACTTTAATGATATCTCACCATGACATTTTGTTAGCACTACAAACAAAGAAATACAGTCATACACACACACACACACACACACACACACACACACGCACACACACACACACGCACACACACACACACACACACACATACACAAACACCCCCCCACACACACACACACACACACTAAACCCAATGAGGCATTACTTTGATAAACTTGCCTAACAAACTTAACGAGATACTCACATAAACTATCAACACAAACTTAATTATATATGCAAATAAGCCAAAATAATTAAATTAAATAAACTACAGTATTTTTAACCTGATGCATGCAGTTTTTTTCTCTATTACCTAAAAATAAACAATATGATTTGCTGAAACAAATTTAAGCTGCCTGTCAATGAAGAAGGAATAATGTGGTGAAGAAAGTCAAGGATCTGTCAATGGAGTAATCAATAAACAAGAACTGTAGATGCTGGGGGAAGTTAACAGGGGACTCAGGGAGGTGTGCTAATTACAAGTGAAGACTAGTTGTGAAAGTAAAACACCACAGACTGAAACAAATCCGAGAACAGACTGAGGGATGCCAACTACTATGTGAAATAACACAACCAAAAATGTCTGCAATCACAAAAATAGAGATTACCTAAAACACAAATATCCAAAAACACAACCTCTGTGGTAAACTGACTTGTCAGGAAGTCCTGTGAAAATGGCTAAATGTTATATTTTTCCAACAATTTTTTTGTGCTACTAAGATTACACAACATACTTTACATGTTATTTTGATCCTATCAACTTTCAAACCACCCAATCTAAAACATCCTCATTAGTATAGTGTAGAAAACAAAGTTTAAGAAGGGTCAGCTAAAAAATGGTAATTGGCTCAAGTACTGTGTAATAATGAAAAAAAAAAGAAATAAAGCAAATGAGATCAAAAAAGGCGTTCAATACAGGATCAACTGGACTTTATTTGTTGCAGAAAACGTTTCGACTTCTGTCCAGAAGTCTTTTTCAATTCTGAATGGAAGCTGTGAGAACGAGAAGTTTTATACAGGCTTACAAGTCACGCACCAACATATGAAATTATGTATGAAAGCAAATGAGATGGTCTAAGGGATTTATGCAGAGCCAATACATGCACAATATTTACTACTTTCCATCAACCTACCCTATATGTACAGCACCGCCTATAACAAGATGCTTAGTTGGTGTGGTTTTAGTGTTACATTCACAAATGAATAGCTTGGATCATGGCATGATAAATCTGTTTATGACTGAGATCTTGCAAATCCAACACAAATCCATGTGCTTTGCAGGGCAATTAAAGTTCTTAACAAAACATTGTAATGGCTTACAATTCAAGCAGTGGAAATGTTTTTAGTTGTTATTTTTAGCATGATTATTTAAACATTATAAAAGAAAAAAAAAAGTCTGATGTGCATTTTAAAAATGCATTAGCATTAGCTGTTAGTCTTCATTGATATTTTATACTGTATTTAACCCTCAGTGGTGGTCACCGTTCCACTATCAGATAACAGACAAATAATTATTTTTGTTTAGCAGATTAATGTGTTTGCTAACTATGGAAATTGTTAGTGGAACATATCAGGAGTGTATCAATGTCCATCCCCAAGTAAGCAAACTGATATAGTAAAGACAGAGGTGGGAATACAAATGATAAGTGATCTTTATTTACAGGTGGATTAAAGGCAACACAGCTGCAATGGAGATAAGGACAAGGTGAGTATGGGTTCTGGTGTTGAGATTTGAGAATGTTGATTCTTGTAATAGAGAATAACTACTTACTGTTTGTTTTGCAGGTGCAGACCGAGAAAGAGAAGAGAGGTCCTGGGTTTTGCAGGAGATCCAAGTTGAGGTGAGTGGCTGTAGAGAGAGGAGCAAGTTGACCCAGTTCTGAGTTGTTTGAATATGGAAGTTGAAGGGACACCCTTGATACACAGGTGAGTCCCAGTGGAGAAATGAGGTCCTAGGCAGGACTTGGAGGAGCAGGATGTGGAAGGTCCTGAATACATCACAGATGGTGAACACCAGCTGCATTAGAAAGGTTACGGTAGTTAAAGGTACGCACATTACCATTTGGCAGACGATGTCCCAGCACTGAAGAGGCGTCTGGCAGGAGCTTAAGTACCGTACACCATCAGGCAGTCTCCCTCAGAGCAGCAGCAGGTGGAGTCAGTTAAAAGTAATCAGCTGTGAAAGGAAGGGTGAGTGACAGGCAAAACCCAGGA
>JBBPBX010001298.1:26229-37158 GCA_038048925.1 Garcialebias charrua
ATATGTATATATATATATATATATATATATATATGTATATATATATGTATATATATATATATATATATATATATATATATATATATATATATATATATATATATATATATATATATATATATATATATATATATACAGGTAGTCCCCGATTTACGAGCGAGATCCGTTACAACGAGGCGCTCGTAAACCGGAAATCTCGTAATTTGGAACGGCCGCCATTTCGCTCGTAAATCCGGAAATCCGCTCGTAAATTGGAACGGTTTTCGCTAGCGCACCTAAAAACACTCTATTTTCATCTAAAAACTACTTTTGAGTGCATAAAAATGATCGGAAACGTGTGTTTATATGCTTAACTAGCTAACTGAAGTGAAAAAACACATGAAAACTCAGTATTTTTTTCGTTTTTTCCAAAAATGTGCAGCTCGTAAGTCTGGAACCTCGCAGATCAGAGCGCTCGTAAATCGGGGACTACCTGTATATATATATATATATATGTATAACAAATGGAGGATCACAGAGAGCCCCAAAGACCAGGCTAAGGTCCCAACCAGGGGTCAGGATCCTGCTGGGTGGTTTTGTCCTAAGCATGCCCTTCATAAATCTTATTATGATTGGATACGCGCCAGGTGTCCTGTGTCCCCAGCCTTCGTGACAGGCTGAAATAGCTGATAGGAAAACTTTTAATCGTTGAGAAAGAACAACCTTTTTCCATTAAATCCTGAAGGAAAACCAGGATCTGAGCCAGGTCGCATGAGTAAGAAATAATATTTCTTTCTGTGTACTAATATTTCTTTCTGTGTACCAAGCTTCAAATATATGCCACTTCCGTGCATAGAGAGACTGTGTTGATACAGCATGAGCATTTTGTATGGTTTTTACCACATCAAAAAGGTGTTCAATACAAGATCAACTGGACTTTATTTGTAACAGAAAATGTTTCGCTTCTCATCCGAGGAGCTTTATCAATTCAATGAACCAGACTGTGTGCACGTGGATTTATAACAGGAGTCACGCACCAACATATGTAAATTGCAAGCTGAGGTAACACATACATGTAAATTGACAGATCACACCTTAACAGTAGGGAGTTCCCTTGAAGTCTCTGACAGAAGACACAACAACTGTATGTAAATTGACAAAAAACACCTCACAGCCCAACAACAGAGGTTTCTCAACAAACTTTGCTAGTCTAATTCACAGACAAGACACCTCTGCTCCCATCCGGTGTAAAACGTTTGTGAATCAGCCCCAAAACTGAGTTATAAGTCTTGGAAAGTTGAAATCTCAGACCTCCTCCTCTGTTAAGAGAAGGTTTTTCTCTCTTAACATAAACAGCTTCCTTCACACCCCTCTCAAACCATCTGTGTTCTCGGTCCAAAATTTGCACATTTTGGTCATCAAAAGAGTGACCCTTGTCCGTGAGGTGGAGGTGAACAGCTGAGTTTTGTCCAGAGGAGGTTGCTCTCCTGTGTTGGGACATTCGACTGTGAAGAGGCTGCTTAGTTTCTCCAATGTAACAGTATGAGCAGACCTTGCTGCACTGGACCACGTACACCACACCACTCTGTTTGTGTGTGGGGGTTCTGTCCTTAGGGTGGACCAGCCTCTGTCTGAGAGTCCTGCTATGTTTGAAATGTACTGGGATGTTGTGTTTGTTGAAAATCCTTCTGAAATTCTCTGAGACTCCGGGTGGGCATTCCCAGGAGAAGCTTCGCCCCCCCAAGGGAGTCTGCTGGAGGCAGACCTGCGCAACCTCGATACCGCTCGGCAACGCGTGCCCTACCGCAGAAGCGGCCGGCCTATGAGGATGAGCATTGGCAGAGACCACAGCCGGGCCAACCTCGTACCGAGCATGCATGGAGCAAAAACAGGTTATTCCCCCACCAGGGAAGCTCAGTGCTGCAGTTGTATCTAACCAACCAATGGATGGCCATTGTACATCGATGATGCGCCTCTCCTCATTTGCATTTATTCTTTTCCCAAGTTTTGCATGGAAAATAGAAATGAATAAGAAAATAAGGAAATACTAAATAAATAAGGGAAATAAACAAATGGGAAAATGAAAAGTTTTTCAAACAGATGTTGAATGAAAAATAGGTGAAAGAAAAATGGGTAAAATAAAAGGGATTGTATGAGAAATTGATTAATGAAAATGGGAAATACCAAATCAGGTAAATGGAAAAAGACAAAAGAAAAACTTGTTAAATGGGAAAATAGGTAAATGAAAAATTGATTAATTAAAAATGAGAAATATGTAAATTAAAAATTGATTAAGTAAAAATGGGAAAATAGGTAAATGAAAAATTGATTAAGTAAAAATGGGAAAATAGGTAAATGAAAAATTGATTAAGTAAAAATGGGAAAATAGGTAAATGAAAAATTGATTAAGTAAAAATGGGAAAATAGGTAAATGAAAAATTGATTAAGTAAAAATGGGAAAATAGGTAAATGAAAAATTGATTAAGTAAAAGTGGGAAAATAGGTAAATGAAAAATTGATTAAGTAAAAGTGGGAAAATAGGTAAATGAAAAATTGATTATGTAAAAGTGGGAAAATAGGTAAATGAAAAATTGATTATGTAAAAGTGGGAAAATAGGTGAAAATAAGTTAATGAATGACAAATAACTATTTATTTCACCTTTTTATTTATTTATTTAATTTTGGCTAAAACGGCTCCCCATAGAGGGTCTGTCTGAACCTGTTGCCTCTATGACCTGACCACAAACAAGCAGAAGATAGAAATTGTAGAGATGGAGGTAAAAACTAATTGTTTTAAATGTAGCAAATAAAACTTGATGAGTTGCATGATTCCACTTTTGCTTTATTTCAGTCTTAAAATGTTTTTTTACGTCTTTAAACAAAATACATTTTGTTGAAGGGGCAGAAACGTTCGTTTGACTGTAAATGCTGCAAATCCCTGATCTAACAATAGTTTAAAGTTAATAAATAGCTTATTTTAGCCGAGAACAAATGCCTGTCCTCTAATTTTCCTGTTTAATGCCATGTTTCCCCATCATGAGCCCCCATCATGAGCACCTTCTACAGAGGTGCCATAGAAAGTGTCCTGACCAGCTGCATCACTGTGTGGTTTGGTGCATGTACTGCATCCTGCCGCAAGAGCCTCCAGCGCATTGTGAGAGCAGCTGAGAAGATCGTGGGCACCTCCTTGCCCTCACTGCAGGACTTACACAGCAAACGCCTCACTCGGAAAGCCCACCGCATGGCAGGTGATCCCACACACCCACTACACAGCTGCTTCAGACTGCTGCCATCAGGGAGGAGACTGAGGAGTCTCCAGGCTCGAACCAGCAGACTGAGAGACAGCTCTGTTCATCAGGCAGTCAGGATGCTAAACACTCTGCCTGCTCTGCCCCCCCTCCCATTTGAACTGCCTTAACACTAAAACTTTCTCACACATTACCACACAACACAAAGATTTTAACACTGGACTCTGTGTCATCAAACGGGTTATTCACTAAACTCTCGGTCATGTGCTCATACAGTTTGCACTACTTCTCATACTTGCACTAATGTTTGTATTACATCACTGCCTATAGTCATAATACTGTTTACATTCTCTGTTTACATTTATTAATACTGTTTACTTTTATTACTACTGCTTACATTTAATTACTACTGTTTACATTTACAGTACACTACTCTAATATCTACACCACTGCTGATACATATACAGTGTGCTCTGAACGGTCTTATTTAGGGATGCCCAATGTGCCTTACTGCATATGCCACTTTTTGCCTCTATAACAACATCAACTACTACCTCATACATATACTGTGCACATTAACTCATACGCTGCTTTGCCACTTTGCAAATGTCAATGCTAGAAACCTTTAGTTTATTTTAGTTATACTTTTTATACTCTTTTTTTATACTAGTATGCAAAAACTCAGGACAGTATTATGTTCATTAAATGTTTAATGTTTTAGCTTTAGAGTTGGTGTAAATTTTATGTTCATTAAATGTTTAATGTTTTAGTTTTAGAGTTGGTGTAAATTTTCATACTCTTATACCACTATGCAAAAACTCAGGACAGTGTTAGTTTTACTATTTTATGCTTATGTCTATTATTATATGTTTCAGTGTTTCAATGTTTAGATGTTTACTGTTGCACCGAGGGACTGAGAGAAACGCAATTTCGGTCCTGTGTATGTCCTGTACAGTACATATTGCAGATCTGACAATAAAGTTGACTTTGACTTTGACTTTTGACTTGATGTTTCATACCAAAGAATCATAAAAAATCTGGTCAGTAGAAACATGACTTGTTTTTATTTTTCTAACTTTGTCAAAAAATATTTTCCTTCTGTGAGTTTTAAAAGTTATGTTAATGAAAGGGGCACTAAAAACACTAAAATATAACAATGACAACTTAAATGAACAAAATATCTACGCTCTTAGCTTCTCTAACCGTGATAATATAATCAATTTTGATCAGTGTAGGGATATCGCAGTGGTCAGTTTTGCTGACTGTACAATATTCCAGATGATAGATTGATCGATCAGGTTTTCACCTGACAAGCTTATCATCAATTAAACGAGTTCTCTCTTTTTAGATTAATACCTATAATTATGTGCCTTGGAGGTGAGAATGTAAAGACATGAAACGTCAATTTATGAACTGAATCATTTAATCAACAAATCATTAAATTACATCACACATTTGTACATGTTTGGATCGATCAAATTTCCAATAACTAACTGTTCACAGATTCAGAATTTAGATACAACAGACAAGTAAAATATATTATTTTAACCTTTCTGTTAGCACAAACTTAAAGTTTACTGGCTTAGGAGATAAAGAAAAGTTTTAGGAGGAAGATGGAGTAAAAGAGGGGGTGAACTATCTTGAATGTTTATGACCAGAATATGACACGTTCCCCATGCGATCTCCAGCTGGACGTACCGTGTGTCCGGTGTGTAAACAATCAGCGACTCGTTACCTTTTGACGGTCTACCAAGAATGGATTGATCCTTGAAGTCCGGAGAGGTCAGTCTGTTTAGATTGTAGCTTCTCACGTCCGCCTTTGACCCACTGAAGTAACATAGTCTGGTTGATGTTTCAAGATGAAAAATTCCTTGAAGGAATTTCAATAAAATAGAGCTTAGAGCTCACAAACGGACTCATAGCCAGCAAATGCTATAAAGTCCCAACTGAATGACGTGTCATTGGTGATTAGACAGACGTCAAACAGTTCTTAGATGGAAACTCACATTTCAGTTCCATCCGCAAACTAAAGGAAAAAGAAGTCTGAGCTCTATTAAGGCTGATTTGACCTAGAAAACGTGGCTCTTCCTGATTGGCTGAATGGCATCAGAAGAGGATGAGAGTGACATCAGATGATGTCAGGAGATTGAAATTAGGTCAAAAGATTAGTTCAGAATATGTTAGAGCCAGCTTTGATGATAAAACTGTCTTAACACTTTACACATAACACTGTTAACTTGTTGGTTTGGTTAAATATGTCATTACAGCATTATATTTGCAACCTCACTGAAGATAATAGCAAAAACAGATATTATTCAATCTTGATTATTAAACAGGACAAAAACAAAAGTTTCTTGAGTGTGGTGATGTCCTGGATTCAAGCTAACTGAATGAGATAGTCACTTTATCTTCACTTGCAAGTTTTGAAAAGAGAAGTCCTTCATGAATAACATTTTGAAATAACATTTGCTATTCAGCATGAATTAAACAGTTTGAATTAAACAGTCTTTGACTACCAAACATTGGATTCAATAATGCTTATACAAGTAACAAGGTTATTCATTAACACAAAATAAAGGAATAAGAGAGTCTCTTATGACTTATTGTGTTTTGATTCAAATTAAAGTAATAGAAGTATTACTGTCCCTTCAGGAATTAACTCCCAGAAAAGTTCATTACTGAAAGCAATCAGAGAAGAGTTTCTGAGGTCAAGGTTGTATCAGAGACCACCAACTGGTTCACTACATCAATAATACATTATTTTAGTATTTATTAAAAGCTTTATGTGCAGAACTATTCATTACAACAATAACTTGATTAACTTGAACAGTCTTCTGATTTTAAATGGCCTGAAATATTGCAAATATAAAAAAAACTTCCTGTCAGATTCATTCATATTTTGATGTGATTTAGTTTTGTGCGTGGGTGTGGTTTTATTTCTTACATTTCTTTCTGCAGTCACCATGTGGATACTTCACCTCATATTTAACTGTAATAATTTATCAAAAAGTGTTCAGCTATTTTCAAAGCTGGGCACCGCTAATTAAAAAATTAGTTCCACAATTTCTAAAACGCTTATTAATTTTTTTAGGTCCACAATTTCAAAAGCACAAATGTCTTATGAAAATTAGGGGAAGCTAATCTAATCCGCTATTTATATATTTATATATATATATATATATATATATATATATTATATATATATATATATTATATATATATATATATATATTATATATATATATATATATATATATATATATATATATATATATATATTTATATATAGCCGGCAGCGTTATCAATATTTGCACTACACTGCCAACTGAAAAGTAACAAAAATGATCCTAAAAGGATGAAATTACAAAAATCAAAGGATTTATTTAATACTTTACGTACATATATTCTATTCGGCCACGAAATTAACAAAAAATAGAATGATCTTTTAATCCCTAAAACCACGTTTAAATCTCAAATACACGGGTGTGTCGCCACCGCATTTATACATAAAAGTAACCCAAATACATGAAACTAACGACTCGCCGTCGAATGGTCGACACAAAACACACAATAAAATCATCCGGCCACGTTAATTTGGCTTGAAACAGCGGGGTTCTCTACGGATTTATCCATTAGTAACCCAGCACTACCAACAGGCAGACACAGCGTTAGCGTCTATAGGTAGTCAACAGATTTAATGAAAAGTAACTAAAATACATAAAA
Organism: Garcialebias charrua; assembly: GCA_038048925.1. Lineage (NCBI taxonomy): Eukaryota > Metazoa > Chordata > Actinopteri > Cyprinodontiformes > Rivulidae > Garcialebias > Garcialebias charrua. Next base: position 33,180 of record JBBPBX010001298.1, read on the forward strand.
ATAACGACTCACCGTCAAATGGTCGACACAAAACCCTCAATAAACTCCTCCGGCCGCGTTAATTTGGCTTGAAACAGCGGGGTTCTCTACGGATTTATCCAAGTACCCAGCACAAACAGTAGCCACAGAATTAGCCCCCGAGTTCACCTCTGAGTGACCCGGAAGATGTCAAGATGGAATAGTCCATTTTTAGTAGGGGGATAAAGAAATCGACCGTTTTTTTTATTGCGTATTTAATGATCGTTTTCATCGTAACTATAATTATTTTTATGTTAAATGTACATTAACAAGCAGGATCAATGTTAGTGATGTAGGTGACTGCACGGGGCGAGGCGGGGCCGGGGCCACTGCTGAAATGGGACCCCCAGGCATTTACCTACATGGTAGATCCGAGTCTGTTCTCAGCTCTGCCCCCCTCCCCCTCACACCCTTCCTCCTCTCTGCTGTTTACGGTGGGGAAAAAGGTAAAACAAGCAGCATAAGAGCTTGTAAATAAGTTTATTGGTTTTTACTGATAGATAATTAGTTATTAGCGGTACTGCATTTTAAATAAAAATAGCACAAATCCGCTTATGAATTATAAAAGTTAGTCAATTCACAAAAACGCTGACAAAAAGTTTAGGTCCACTGTAAGCGGATTAGCGCTTTAGCGCTACCTAGCGTTCATTTGCCCACCACTGGCTATTTTTATTTTAACACACCATAATATCACATTTTGAGTAATTAAAAAAATTCCCCTTTAATTGAGCAGCCTCAGCTCAGATTGCTAATCCTTCGTCTCCGTCGAGCATCGCACTTAGTCTTGTCGATCGGGGAACAGCTATGTGCGGGAAATGTTCTGGCTATACGTATTTTCATGAAATCTTACATATACACATACATTGATTTAAAGTTTTCTGCATCCTGAAAACTATTTAAATCATTTTCTCCACTTGTGATCTCAGGAGACTTGCAGAAAGAGAAGAGGAGGTCTCAGAACATCTTGGCTACAGGCAGAGTCCCCAGATGAACCTCTGAGACGTCAAAAGATAACTGCAGGTCATGAACCAGAATTATCAGAGGTGGTCGATCGCCATCAAGAAGGTGAGGCTGATGCCACAGAGAAGGTGGAAAACTTCAGATTTAAAGGGGACCACATATTCAAAATTCACTTTTTAATGTTTTTTTTACTCAACTTTGGGTATTTACTTCATAAAAAAACAGTCCTAAGGCCAAAAAAATGCACCCAGTGGTTTATTTACTCTAAGTAGATTTATTTATCTTTGATAAATACACTTCGTTTCCCACTTCCTGCGGTTTGTGACGTCACAAACCGCAGCCAACCACCTCAAACCTGAGTCCAGCCCCTCACCTAGCAACCCCTGGTTAGGCTCAACCCACTTCTGTATTAAACACATGACTGTTGTTTTTCATGATTTCATCTCATCTTTTGTTTATATGTTCTTAATTTCATGTGTACAGCACTTTGTTGCAGCTGTGGTTTTTTAAATGGCTTTATAAATAAAGTATAATTGTTATTTTTATGTTTTAGTTCAATTTTTAGTGTATTTGCGATCGCTCCCAACGCGCAGCCGGCAAAAATTAAACGAGCGGACCCCCGGCGTAGGGACCGGCGGCAACGGGACACTGCTTCTGGCGCGATGGAGCGGAGCTTCAACTGTACAGCCTCGCTGCAGCCTCGCAGCAGCCTCGCAGCAGCGAGGACCTTCTCCTTACGGATTAATTTACGGGAGACACTTGGTGAACTTTGTGTTGTCTTGACTGGAACAGCGATAACTCCCAAAATCGCCGCGTGCAACGAGTTGTGTTGTCTTGACTGGAACAGCGATAACTCCCAAAATCGCCGCGTGCAACGAGCGGAGCTGGCGAACACCGGAAGAGGAACAAGCTAACATTAGCATCGGATTCGGGTGGTCTAATGCTAAAAGGAGCAGCAAATTGCGGCGCGCTCAGACGGGTTTCGGTAAGTTATCTTAAGCTAGCACTAACAGTAAGTCAAATGAGTAATAAAAAAAGAGCTAATTTTAAAACAACAACACATTACAGATACTGGCTGTTACAGAGGGCGTAAACAGATCGTTGAAGGGCGTGGACTTCAGAACTTGTATCAGAAACCGGTCGTTCAAAACGAAAGTTAAAAATGGCAGAATTAAAAAGGGTATAATTAATTATCTAAGAATTATTTTGTGTATTAAAATGAATTAATATTGTCAAGATAGCACACAGACATAACATAAAAATTTTAAAGACCTATATGTGGTCTCCTTTAAGAAATTACAGCATGAAAAAGGGGCATCGATCAATTCGTCTTTGTTACGCATAGGTTTTACATAAAGTTTCCATCAGTGTAGCTCTGCATCAGTGGGTGTAGCCTTGAGGGGGGCGTGGGGTCTTTCCAAGGGGTTCTCTTTTTAGTCTAATTTTTTAGCCTAAAAAGTTTGTTTTAAGATGTTATTGTCGGAGACAGAGTTCATTTGTTTGTCATACGCACTACTTGTTGTACATGTGGAGGAACAAAATTGTGTACACAGGGTCCAAGTTACTGCCAACAAATGTACATCAGGGCAAGTGTTCAATAATCTCTTGGTGTCACCCCCAGTTTTGTCCCTACAGCATGCTCCTGGTCTTCATTTACACCTATCGCTTTAGATTATATGAAGGTTGTTCTAAAAAAGATCAAATATTCTTACTGTGTGCTAGATGTTCTACCCACGTCACTGCTTTTAAAGGTGTCTGATATTGTCAGCCCCCATGTGGCAGAATAAATTAACATCTCTCTTTCAACTGGGTCAGTTCCATGTTTTTTGAAACAAACAGTTTTAAATCAGATCTTGAAAAAGCCCAACTTGGACCCTACTGAGCTCTCCAACTACAGGCCAATATCAAAACTGCCTTTTCTCGCCAAATTTCTGGAGAAGTTAGTGGCTGGGTAGTTGACACTACTTTCTTGCAAAGTAATATTATTCTGGATAAGTTTCTATCTGGTTTCCGCAAGATGCACTCCACCGAAACTGCCTTCTTAAAAGTATCTAATGACACACTGATGACTGCAGGCTCTGATCAGAGCAGTGTTTTGATTTTATTGGGTCGTCATCAGCTTTTGACACAGTCGACCACAAAATTCTGATGCATCGACTGCAACATGAGTTAGGATTTTCTGGAACTGTTCTTAAGTAGTTTTCCTTTTATCTGAGCAACATAACCTTTTCAATGTTTGTGAATAACATACAGTCTAAGACCACTCCGTTACTGTATGGTGTTCCTCAGGGTTCAGTCTTGGGTCCTATTCTGTTCCTTCTATAAATCACCCCCTTGATATGATTATCAGTAGCTTCAGAAATGTGTCTTAACATCTCTATGCTGATGATATTCAACTGTACTGTCCCTTCTATGATTCAGAATTACACACGTTAGCTGAATTAGTAAACTGTGTTTGCTATATTAAGGTGTGGTTAGCTAACAACTTCCTTCAGTTAAATTCTAACAAGACTGAAACCCTGATCATTTCCCCTGAACAGAAAGTTCCTTGTATCAAGTAACACCTCAGTTTTCCAAGCTCCTCTTCCCAGCCTAGCCTCAGAAACCTTGGTGTTCTGTTCGACCAGTCAATGTCTTTGGACAAATATTCAAAGCTTCTATTAAAAATATATATAATAATAATAATAATGGCTTTCATCATCTGAGAAACATTTTTAAACTGATGGCAATTTTATCCAAATCTGACTTCAAGATGATTATTCATGATTTATTTATTCTCAATTAAATTATTGTAATTCCCTTTTTACTTGTTATAACAAATCTGCTGTTGCTCATCTCCAGTTGGTCCAGAACACTGCTGCAAGGATTTTAACAGGACCTAATAGATGGTCACACAACACACCAGTTTTATCTTTTCTTCATAGGCTGCCTGTTGAATTTAGAATTTTATTTATTTATTTGGCCTTAACTTCTAGAACTTTAAATGGACAGGACCCTTTCA
>JBBPBX010001298.1:82612-94536 GCA_038048925.1 Garcialebias charrua
AATATATAATAAATATAGAAAGGCCCCCGGTAGTTTGCATGTTCTCTCCGTGCATGCGTGGATTTTCTCCGGGTGCTCCGGTTTTCTCCCACAGTCCAAAAACATGCATGTTAGGCTTATTGGTAACTCTAAAATTGACCCTGGGTGTGAGTGAGACAGGTCCCTCTTGTAAATGATTCTCCGTGGCTCAACGAGGCTAGCCTGTATAAATAAAGGTTGAATGAATAGCTGGGTAAAATGAAAAAATAAATAAATATACACGCCCACGTATATATATAGATATACTGTATACCATGCTAAGGCCTTTCTGTGGACTAAAATGTCTCCCTGTGCATATAGGTTTTCTCCTGATAGTCTAATGTCTAGCCACAGTCTAGAAGCATGCATAGTAAATGAAAATGCTAAAATGACCTTAAGTTTGTCTATACTGTATGAGTAAATATTTGTCTGAATGTTGGCCCACTGATGAACTCTCTAACCCAGGGGTGCCTAAAGTGGGGCCTGTGGGCCAAAGTTGACCCGCCAAGGTGTCCTCGTTGCTATATTAAAATTTCCCCTTAAAGAATCAATGTGTTTACACTCAGTCATTCCAAGTTTAATGCTAGATGGAAAGTTGGCCCAGTGACTATTGTAATGACACTACACAGCTGAGTGACTAATTTGTGCTTTCATTTTAATTTTTTTTATAATTTCCATTTTATTTTGAAAGACTTCATACTGTCTCTCTGCAGTTTCTTGCTGCTGAATAACATTTCCTTTGACAAAGCTGAGCATCATGTAGGAGCCTATCGCACACCCTTCTTGAGCACCCCTAAATCTCTGAAAAATTAAGAAAACATCAATAGGATTTTGTAAGGAAACAGTTCTCAAACTTTAGCTTCACCAAAATATTGAATAAATGTTGAACAAATATGGAATAAAAGACAACAGTCTCAAATGGGACAGTACAATCTATCTTTTTTTACCACGAGCAACGCTACATGCCAATCAATCCAGTAAGCATGTCAGCAACTGACCAGTCAGCGACCTCTATTCGTCAGCAACCTCAATTTGTCTTGAAGTGAACATCCCTTACCTGTAGAGCTGCAGTGATGTTTCATTAAGAACACTTTGCAGTCAGAGAGATTTCAATAATAACAGAGTTTACATGTTTGGTTTCATTTTAATCTACAGTAACAAACCTTTGTAAAATACAACAAAAATACAGGAAACGTTATCTACTTTATTCAAAATTCTCTGGGGGAGGACCCCCAGACCCCCCACACCACCACCACCACCACCACGACCAACAACAACACAGCCTGTTCTGTAATGTTCTTTATACAGAATAAAAGGGTAAATTATTGTATAATAAATAAATTGACTTCACTTAAATAATTATTTGCATTTCATGTATTATATTATTGCATTTGGCCCACAGCCCTCTGATAGGTTTAAAATGTGGCCCTTTCAGAGAAAAAGTTTGGGCACCCCTGCGTCAATGCATGCAACATACTATATTGGCTGTTGCAATACCCAGAGCAGAGGAACACATTCAGGACTCTGAGAAAAAAGTAAATAGCTTTATTTACAAATAAATGTATATACAGGTGAATATGGGAGGATCTGAAAAGGTGGGGGAAGGGTATCCTGATGCATGCTCAATAAGGGCAACTTTCTCAAAGTCCCAAAGAGCTCCACAGTGACTGGTCTGAATGACTATAGACCGGTGGCCCTCACCCCGATAGTCGCTAAATGTTTTGAGAAACTGGTCATGTCCCACATCAAGGCAACCGTCAACATCAACGAGGACCCTCATCAATACGCATACCGTGAGAACCGATCAACAGAGGACGCCATTTCTTCCGTGGTCCACACTGCTCTCACCCACCTGGATCAGAAGGACTCATACGTGCGTCTGCTCTTTGTGGACTTCACATCTGCCTTCAACACCATGATCCCCCAAACTCTGATAGACAAACTATCTACACTTGGACTAAGCCCCTCTATTTGTAACTGGGTACTAGACTTCTTAACAGACAGACCACAGTCCGTGAAGATCCACAACTTCTCCTCCTCCACCATAACCCTCAGCACTGGCTCTCCTCAAGGATGTGTGCTGAGCCCCCTTCTGTTCACTCTGCTCACATATGATTGTACAGCCACACTTCCAGGCTGTCATATTGTTAAGTTTGCAGATGATACAGCGGTGGTGGGATGCATCACAAACAATGATGAGTCCAGCTACAGACAGGAGGTGGAACACCTGGAGAGCTGGTGCAAAGAGAATAATCTTCACATGAATGTGAAGAAGACAAAGGAGATGATTGTGGACTTCAGAAGGAACAAACACACCCACGCCCCACTGAAAATAGGTGGGTCTGCAGTGGAAGTGGTCTCCAGCTACAAATACTTGGGTGTACACATGAATGATAACCTCAGCTGGAGCAACAACACCACCAGCCTGATCAAGAAAGGTCATCAGAGACTCTACTTCCTCAGACGGCTGAGACGTGCTGGTCTGAGCAGCCCAGTTCTCACCTCGTTCTACAGGTGTGCAGTGGAGAGCGTCCTGTGCTCCAGCATCAACGTGTGGCATGGAGGCTGCACAGTTGAAGAGAGGAAAGCTCTACAGAGAGTGGTGAAGGCTGCACAGAAGTCTGTTGGAGTCAGTCTCCCCACCATCACAGACATTTACACCTCCAGATGCAGGAAAAGAGCCACCTGCATCATGAAAGACCTCACTCACCCAGCACACTCACTCTTTGCCCCACTCCCCTCAGGACGGAGGTTGAGGAGCATCAAATGTAGAACCACTAGACTGAGGAACAGCTTCTACCCTGAGGCTGTTAGACTCATGAATAAATAAAAAAAAATAAAAAATAAACACTGCAAAATATCACATCATGCTGATGCTGATCTGTTTTCTTGTTGCTGTGTTCATCTGTGTTCATCTGTGACCATCTGCTCATACAAACTCATGTTCGTGCTGCTGTTTATTCCCACTATATTAGGCTTAGTGTATTACTAGTTGATGTTTTTCTTAGTTAGTTCTAGATGTTATTACTGTTTTTCTCTTGCATTTGTTGTTGGATGTAACTGGGACCCCGTGTACATAATCTCGTTTTCATCACATGTACCACATGCGGTGCAAATGACAATAAAGACTCTCTGACTCTGACTCTGACTCTGACTTTCTGAAAGGCAGTGGTAATGATATGGACAGATATCTTCCCTTACATAGTTCTTGAGGTTCTGAAACGCTGAGAGGAGGGGGTAGGATTTCAGGTATCGTATCTTCCGCCGTACACGTCGGACCACCCTATAAGTCACATCAGTCCAAATACGTTTTAAAAAAGTGAAAAAATCCATAAATATGTTGCTTTGCTGTATATGTTGCATCTATTATGCATCACCGCTGACGCGTCAACCTGGAACCGTGGGCTGGTGTTGTACCAAAAATCGATTGGTTGCCAAATGGCGGCTGTGAGAGCATGCATGGGAGGATTTTAAAAATAATTTAACAAGATTAACAAATAAAAACATTTATTTGTTTGCTTGAAATTATAGTAAAGGTGTGTCTAACATTTGCTTAATAAATGTACTTTGACGGTCAAATCAGGTGCATTTCAAAACCTGATTTGTGAAAATGGACACACGCAGAGGGACAAGTTGCTGTGCAGTTTTCAAGATTGATCTAGATAACCACCTAAACATATTTATTTGTTTGCTTGAAATTATAGTAAAGGTGTGTCAGTCTAACTTTTGCTTAAAAAATGCACTTTGACAATCAAATCAGCTGCATTTCTAAAGCCGATTTGCAGAAGCAAGTACGTGCAGAGGGACACGTCGCTGTGCATTTATTTGAAATTTAACAAGATAACCACCTAAAACATTTATTTGTTTGCTCAGAATTATAGTAAAGGTGTGTCTCATCTAACATTTGCTTAAAAAATGCATGCTGATGGTCAAATATGCTGTATATCAAAAGCCAATTCGCAGAAGTAGGAATGTGCAGAGGGATGAGTCGTTGCACAGTCCTTCAAAATTTAACAAACTAAACACCAAAAAACAATTATTTGCGTGCTCGACTTTATAGTAAAATTGTGTCTCAGTTTAACTTTTACCTAATAATGACTTTAATGGTCAAATCAGTTGTATTTCAAAAGTATTTGCTGCCTCTGTGCTCCAGGAGCACACAGACAGAGAGGAAATCAATCTAAATCTCGATATAGAGAAGAGGTGGAACGCTGCACATTTTTTCAAAATTTAACAATGTAAGCACCTAAAACAATTATTTGTTTGCTCAACATTATAGCAAGGATGTGTTTCAATTGAACTTTTACTTAATAAATGCACTTTAATGGTCAAATTTGCTGCATTTTGTCAGGGCGGCGCAGCAAAATCATCCGAATCCGCTGGCAAAATCAAGTTGATTTGACAGTTGCTCCACGCAAGCATAAGCCTGTGGAAAGCCAATTGTGTCATTAATAGCCACTTTTACCTATTGCATGACACAACGGCGTTCCAATATTACTCTAGTGCCATCTGGCAGCTGAAAATGGTAGTGTTCAATATTTTCAGTCAAAATGAATGAAAACTGTCATACTTTGTATAAAAAAACACAGTAGGTTTGGTTGCCGATATAGAGAAGCTGATGCAATAGTGATGTTACCATAGTGGATTATAGACAGATAGAGGGTGAGTGGCAGAGGAGCAGAAGGAACTGTCTTAGGTAAAGGTAGATGTTATTGAGCTGTTTACATATATATGTAACTTATCATTTTCAACAGGAATATTTCCAGATAATATGAAAGTAGCTAAGGTAGTTCCTCTTTTTAAAAATGGTGATAAATGTGTGTTCAACAATTATAGACCTATATCCTTGTTACCACAGTTTTCTAAAATTCTTGAAAAACTATTTGTGAACAGACTAGATCAATTTATAGACAAACAAAATATTCTAAGCAACAGTCAGTATGGGTTCAGAGCTAAAAACTCTACATCAATGGCTCTCATGGAATTAATGGAACAAATAACTACTGCTGTCGATCAAAAACAATATTGTGTCAGTATTTTTGTTGATTTAAAAAAAGCATTCGATACTATTGATCACACCATTCTCCTTGAAAAACTGAACAAATATGGTATTAGAGGACCAGCATTACAGTGGGTATCTAGCTATTTGAAAGATAGGAAACAATTTGTACAAATAAATGATGTAAGATCTGACCTCTGTAATATCACATGTGGAGTTCCCCAGGGCTCTGTGCTTGGACCAAAGCTATTTATTTTATATGTGAATGACTTGGTAAATGTGTCAGGACTCCTTAAATGTATACTTTTTGCTGATGATACCACATTTTTCTGTTTAGGTGAAGATATAGAACAAATGTTGGAATTGATAAAGACAGAATTTACCAAAATACAAACTTGGTTTAAAATCAATAAATTATCATTAAATCTAGAAAAAACTAATTACATGATATTCAGTAATAAAAAGAAAACTGTTGACGTTCCACTCAAAATTGAGGGTGTTGAGATTTGTAGAGTGAGTGAGGTGAAGTTTTTGGGTGTTATTATTGATGACAAACTGACATGGAAACAACACATAAATTCTGTAAGAATAAAAATAGCTAAATCGATTGCAGTACTATACAAGGTCAGAGACCTATTGAATGATAAAGCTCTGTATTTGTTGTATAACACAATCATTGTTCCACACTTAATCTATTGTATTGATGTTTGGGGGAAAGCGTGTAAAACAATCACAAAGCCTATTTTTGTATTACAGAAAAGAGCTGTAAGAATTATCACTAGAAAACATTACTGTCATCCATCCAGTACATTATTTTATCAACTGAAATTATTGAAATTCCATGATTTGGTTGATTATAATATTTTATCAATTATGTATAGGGCTCAAAATAACGATTTACCTTTAAATATCCAAATGAATTTTGTTAAAAGACAAAGTTGTTATAATCTTAAGGGGACAGAGATGTTTGTAAAACCACAATTCAGAACTAGCTTGAAGGGACGTTCTACCTCAATCCAGGGAATTAGATTATGGAATGGCTTGGAGAATGTAGTTAAAAATGCCAAGTCACTGTTTACATTTAAGAAAATGATCAAAAGGAATTTGTTGAAAAAATATATATGAATTAGCATAATGTGTATTGTATCAATTATTAGTTATGTATTAGTATTAGAAAATTAGAAAGAGTTAGTCATTTTGTACTGCTGGTGAAAGATTATTATTGTTTAATCTGATTGTTTGAAAAAAGGGGCAGATATAATAAGATTTATTCTTCTTTCTGCTACCTTTCATTTTTTTACATTGTGTACGTATCATTAATGGGATTGTCTTGTATTGTATTTCTTTTGTAAAAAAAATGAACAAATTTAATAAACAAATCACTTCTTAAACAAACTGTAACAGGTGTACCAGGGTAGGGTTCATCTTTGGAGGCACAAAAGAGAAACATGTAATACAGGATTTGGTCTCAGGAGAACAGGTACTAGGAAACACAGAAGAAAACAGGTAAGTATCAGTTTTCTTGATTTGCATCTAATGTTCCAGCCGGCAAAGGAAGAATTTCACAGCCTCTTTTACCCCTGGAGCTCGTCAGAGGAAATGGACCACAGCTTCTGCTCAATGGCACCATACGGCACACAGGAACCTGCAGAAGGACAACACCAGAATCCTATTCAAACAGGGAAAAAGTGGTACAAACAATAAACAAGTTTGTCTAAAAGAAGGTTGAGAAACAAAATGAATACAGATGTTGGCCTGACAACATTTGATAATAAAACATGTTCCCAAGTTCTTTTGATGTTAATGAATGTATATAATTTAGGCGCTAGAATAGGAAGCATCAAGGAGTAACCTTAAGGAAACCATAAATATTACACTTTCGTTTATTTATTGGTTTCATTTTTATTACTTGGAATATAAAGTATGTTTCATGTGAAGTTGTATTGTAATATGCAGTGTAGTATTCTATGTCTCTATTAACTACTCATTTGAACAAGTAAAAATAAATAATTAAAAAAGCTAATAAACAACTATACACAAAGAAAGTGTTATTTTATTTTTATTTATTTATTGTCCAATGGTTCACAAGAGAATTTGCTAAAACAGTGTTGACTACCACAGGTAATCCCACAGTTTAAACCAAAGCTGTTGTACAATCGTCCGTGCTGTGACTATGTGTTGAGAATGACGCAACTGTCACCAAAGATATTAGTTCAGTATCTGTAAAACTGAGTTACAATAATTTTGCATTATCCCTTGTTGACTAGCTGTAGCAGTCAACTTCAACTGGCATGACTCCAAAATGTAATCAGTTGTAGAAGTAAACTGTCTGAATACTTTGAGTGTTTTATTATTATAATTTTTTGTTCGTTTGTTTTTATTATATTTTTATTTTTTGGTCAGTGGTTCAAGATATATTTTGCTATTGTTATAGGATAATGAATGCCCACACAGGCACAGGTGCCCTTAACTTCAGTGGTAGGCAATAATAAACATGTGCACTCAGATGGGATTTATCCTTAACAAACCTTTGTGTGTGTGTGTGTGTGTGTGTGTGTGTGTGGGGTTGTTTTCCACCTCATCCAGCTTCACTTGAAACGTTTTATTCTTCCATCTATGGTGAAAATAAACCTACCCACAGTAACATCTCTGGTGAACTCATTCACTTTTATTTTCAGGGAGCAAAATGTTTTCAGGGAGCAAAATGTGTTTGTACCAGTTGTTCAAAAGTATGCTGCTTGTTCAAAGTGGAGCCAAAATGGGATCAGTTTGGGAAATGCTTCAGCTTTAAACTCTGAAGCATTTGATGCCTTGCTGTCCATTTTCATTGAACTTTGCAGAATATGCAAAAGCAAACTCATGGGCATGTACATATAGGGCAGTAGCGACTGGTCAATAGAGGGCATTAGGGTGCCACCCTCACCACTCATCACATTACAAAGACATAAAAACATGAATACAAATGAAATAATAAAAATATTTAAAAATATATGTACTGGTATATATACACCATATTTAGTTGTGTAAGATACATATTTTATAGTTCATTATGAGTAAAGTTGTTTCTTTCAAAAACATTGTCTATGACTGTTGATGTACAAGTGTTTATGCCCCGGGGTGCAAAAAAAATGCCCATAAACTCTCGTTGTTATATTTGTGCAGTTAGCTCCTCTTCATTACAAGATATATGACTATTCTGAGTGCAACACACCTGCACCCAGAGCTTATACGGGTTATTCACTAAACTCTCGGTCATGTGCTCATACAGTTTGCACTACTTCTCATACTTGCACTAATGTTTGTATTACATCACTGCCTATAATCATAATACTGTTTACATTCTCTGTTTACATTTATTAATACTGTTTACTTTTTTACTACTGCTTACATGTAATTACTACTGTTTACATTTACACTACTCTAATATCTACACCACTGCTGATACATATACAGTGTGCTCTGAACGGTCTTACTTAGGGATGCCCAATGTGCCTTACTGCATATGCCACTTTTTGCCTCTATAACAACATCAACTACTACCTCATACATATACTGTGTACATTAACTCATACGCTGCTTTGCCACTTTGCAAATGTCAATGCTAGAAACCTTTAGTTTATTTTAGTTATACTTTTTATACTCTTTTTTTATACTAGTATGCAAAAACTCAGGACAGTATTATGTTCATTAAATGTTTAATGTTTTAGTTTTAGAGTTGGTGTAAATTTTCATACTCTTATACCACTATGCAAAAAACTCAGGACAGTGTTAGTTTTACTATTTTATGCTTATGTCTATTATTATATGTTTCAGTGTTTCAATGTTTAGATGTTTACTGTTGCACCGAGGGACTGAGAGAAACGCAATTTCGGTCCTGTGTATGTCCTGTACAGTACATATTGCAGATCTGACAATAAAGTTGACTTTGACTTTGACTTATTGCATGGCACAGATGTTGCTTCCAGTCCAGAACAGATCGTGGGCACTCACAACCAGGCTATGTGTGAGAGAGGCTAGGCTAGATGCTGCAGGTGGGCTTTAAGCCATTGAAAGCCCTTTATATCATGCCAATGTTGCCATTTCTGACTGGTATGCCTCTCAAATTTAGAAGTCTCTGTTTGTGAAAAAATCCTTCAGCTGATTGTATATTCTAAAAGCAGGAACTGGTGAGTTTGTTTGTTTGTTTGTTTGTTTGTTTGTTTGTTTGTTTGTTTGTTTGTTTGTTTGTTTGTTTGTTTGTTTGTTTGTTTGTTTGTTTCTGGAGCTAGCATCTAGGTTATTGTATTGGGTTCTGTGATAAATTAGTGCTATTGCTACATTTATGTGAATGTGCTTATAGAATAAAATAAACAATAAAACAAATATAATAATAAATAAAATAGATAAAATATAATATTAATAATAAAATACAATTTTAAATAATTAAATAAATCTAACCGTTTTTAAACCAGCCACTATGGAGCACAAGCCAGTGTATCTCTTGTGCCGGTCCAAGCCCGGGTAAATGGTGAGGGTTGTGTCAGGAATGGCATTTGATGTAAAACACTTTTGCCAAAACCATAATGCAAGTTCATCAAAGTGAAACCATACTGGATCGGTCAAGGCCTGGGTTAACAACGACCACCACAACCGGCTGAAATTGTGCTACTGTTAGTCAAAGACCAAGAGGAGGGAAACTTGTTAGGAGAGAGAGGAAAAGGAGGAAAGTGAAGAATGTAGGATTGAGGGTTGCAACTCTAAATGTGGGGACAATGACAGGCAAAGGTAGAGCGCTCGCTGACATGATGCAGAGAAGAAAGGTAGGTGTTTTATGTGTCCAAGAGACCAAGTGGAAGGGCAGCAAGGCCCTCAGCATTGGAGCAGGGTTCAAACTGTTTTAACATGGTGTGGATAGACAGAGAAATGGATTAAGGGTGGCCCAGAAGGAGGAGCTAGAAAAGAATGTAGTAGAGGTGAAAAGAGTGTCAGATAGGGTGATGTGCCTAAAGGTAGAAGTAGAATGCCTGATGCTAATCATCATCAGTGGTTATGCTCCACAGGTTGGATGTGATTGGGAGGAGAAAGATACCTTTTGGAAAGATCTGGATGAAGTGATGGAGTGTATTCCCATAGAGGAAAGAGTGGTGATTGGAGCAGACCTGAATGGACATGTTGGTAAAGGAAACAGAGGGAATGAGGAAGTGATGGGTAGGTTTGGTGTCAAGGAAAGAAACCAGGAAGGACAGATGGTGGTGGATTTTGCCAAGATAATGGAAATGGCTATAGTCAAAACCTATTTCCAAAAGCGGGAGGAACAGAGAGTTACCTATAAGAGTGGAGGAAGGAGTATGCAGGTCGACTACATTCTGTGTAGAAGAGGAAATCTGAGGGAGCTTGGAGACTGTAAGGTTGTAACAGGGGAGAGCGTGGCCAGACAGCATCTGATGGTTGTGTGTAAAATGAATGTTGTTGTGTAGAAGAGAAAAAGAGTAAAACAAGAGAAGAAGACCAAATGGTGGAAGCTGAAGAAGGAAGAATGTTGTGAGAAATTCAGAGAGCAGCTGGTAAAGGCTCTGGGTGGTAAGAAAGAGCTTCCAAATGACTGGGCTACTACAGCAACAGCAATTGGAGAGACAGGTAAGAAGGTACTTGGTGTGTCATCTGGACAGAGAATGGAGGATAAGGAAACCTGGTGGTAGAATAGTGAAGTGCAGGATGCCATTCAAAGAAAGAGGTTAGTCAAGAAGAAATATGACAGTGAGAGGATGGAAGGAGACATGAATATAAGGAGAAGGGACATAGAGCAAAGAGGGAAGTAGCTAAGGTAAAGCAAAGGGCGTATGATGAGTTGTATGGGAGATTGGACACTAAAGAGGGCAAGACGGACTTGTACCGATTAGCAAGATAGAGGGATCAGGTTGGAAAGAATGTGCAACAGGTTAGGCTCATTAAAGAAAGGAATGGTAATGTTCTAACGAGTGGGAAGTAGGGAGAGTGTGACAGGAAGATGGAATGAGTATTTTGAGGAGCTTGTGAATGAAGAGAATGAAAGAGAAAGAAGCATAGAGGTCATAGAAAATGTGGACCAGAAGTGGGGAAGATTATTCAGGGTGACGTCCAAAAAGCTCTGAAAAGAATGAAGAAGGGGAAGACAGTAGGACCTGATGACATACCAGTGGAGGTTTGGAAATGTCTTGGAGAGATGGAAGTAAGGTTTTTGACTCAAATATTAAATGACATATTTGATGGTGAGAAAATGCCTGAGGAGTGGAGTAGAAGTGTGCTGGTGCCAATTTTTAAGAACAAGGATGATGTACAGAGTTATAGCCCTACAAAGGAATTAAGTTGATGAGCCACACAATGAAGATCTAGGAGAGAGTTGTTGAAGCAAGAGTTAGACAAGAGGTGACTATCTGTGAACTACAGTATGGTTTCATGCCAAGAAAGAGCACCACATATGCCATATTTGCTTTGAGAATGCTGATGGAGAAGTACAGAGAGGGTCAGAAAGAACTCCATTGCTTCTTTGTGGATTTGTGGATTACCCAGACTGGGTAAGGGAGGAGGTGTGGTATTGCATGAAGAAATCTGGAGTGGCAGAAAATTATGTTAGACTGGTAAAGGGCATGTATGAGGACAGTAGGACTGTGGTGAGATGTACTGTAAGAGTGACATATAGCTTCAAGGTGGAGGTGGGATTGCATCTAGGATTGACTCTGAGCCCCTTCTTGTTTGCACTGGTGATGGACCGACTAACATATGAGGTCAGGCAGTGTTATGTACCCTGGAGGTAAGACAGTTTTTTTTTTAAATCATTGTTTTGTTTGGGTTCGCTGCAGTCTGCTAAACAAACAGCAACAACCTACTGCAGCATTTTTTTTTTTTACTCAGCTTGTCATAATCAGGCTTGATTGGCACAACTGCTGCC
>JBBPBX010001299.1:0-17917 GCA_038048925.1 Garcialebias charrua
GTAAGAATAAATCAGCAGGAAACATCACATGGTGTGTTGATACGGCTCCAGATCCAGACAAATAGGGGTTTTACCTTTGAGACCTCAGAGACACCTTGAAAATCATTCAAGCATAAATTTGTGCTCGCTTCTGAATTTGTGTCTTAAGTTTTTGCAGCATTATATCTTTGAAATGTGGCTCGTCGGCTTTATGCAACATGCTGTTTCTTTGACAGTTAAGTAGTTGGTATAGTTTTGCTGTGCAAAAAATATTTGAAAAACGGCTCAAGATATATGAATTCCTTTGAAGAATGACGGGGAAAGGGTTCAAATTTGAGTTATCTTCTCTTGTGTTCTGTTCTGCAGTGTTGCGAGCTTCAAAGTGGGTGGTTTTGGGAAGTTTCTGGTGCTGATGGTGTTCGATCCCTCTCGGGGCCTCAATTTACTAGGCTGCTTGTTTTATCACCCGCAGAGGGACTGTGTTCTTCCAACAACAGCAATCCAGAAGAATCCAGGTCTCTTGTGGCCAGATTTACATAAGCAGGTCTGCCAGACAACATGTGAAAGATTTAAAAAGTACATGCTAAAGAGAAGCCATGCACAGATATAATCTATTAAAAACATGACTTTTACTTTCTTAGTTAGCATGCTGCTGCACTCTTTTTGCCTGCTTTGTTCAGTCCTCTGCAGTTCATTTTCACTTATTGATGTAAAGATGAATAACTCAGGAAACAAAAAAGATTTTTGTCTTCTACTTTTCCACACAAAAAATAATCTAATAATGCTAGGGAAGTTGAGTCAAAATGTGAAAAAGTCAAGTATGTCAAGCATAAAGTCAATTTTGACTGAGCAGGGAATTTGTTGTGCTTATTCCATTTTAATTCTTTTACTGAACATTTATTTTATGCTTATTCTTTGTTTTATTATTATTGCATTTATTTTCTTATTCTCAATATCATCCTCATTTTTCTTATTTTATATATATTTTAAATCTTGTTGCTATTCTTTGACAAAAATCTAAATGCAGCCTTTAGATGCTTTTTTAGAAGTTGTGCACAGATCTAAACAAATTATGGAACAATTTAATTCAGTTCAGTTTATTTATATAGCGCCAAGTCACAACAGAAGTCATCTCAGGGCACTAAACAGAAACATTCAAATTTATAAAATGTAAGTTAATAACATTAATTATCTGAGGAGCAGACTGCTTTGAGTTTAACTTCATCACAGACTGTCATCTTGAGCAAGCATGAAGGCAACAGTGGAAAGGAAAAACTCCCTCACGAGGAAGAAACCTTTGGCAGAACCAGCTCAGGACAAGCGGCCATCTGCTAAGACCGGCTGGGTTTGAGAGGAACAGATACACAATGGCAGGTCAGGAATCACACGTTGAGATAAATACAGTATAGTCTCAAATGAAAATTATTCAATTGCAAAAATTCATTGTAAGAAATGTGGTCAATTTGTCCACTAGTTGTCTAAGCTTATAGCAGAATAACAAGTCAACCCTAACTATAGGATTTATCAAAAGGAAAGTCTTAAAACTGGACAATGTGTCAGCCTCACAGACAGAAACTGGAAGTTGGTTCCACAGGAGCAGAGCCTGATAACTGAAAGATCTTCCTTCCAATCTGCTCTTGGAAACATAGGTGTTAGAAATAAGTTAATGTTGATCATTTAAACTTATAAAACATGTACTTTGAAAACATAGGTCCATCTGTGTAAACTCCCTGCAAAAGTACAGTATTTGTCTTACACCATAATGTTGTTTACTGAAAAACAGAAGCACAAAAGAATGTTTCATTTCTTTGTTTTAAGACCTGCTGTTCCTGTCTCGGTCAAAACTGACCACATCTATTGTTTGAAAACTGTCTGAAGCTGTTCTGTTGTAAACTACCCGCCCACCAAGTGAATAAAAGGTGTGTGCAGGCCTTTGCAAAGCAGACTTCATTCTCAGCCTGTTTTTGAGACGATTTCCCAACTTTGCAAAGTTCTATACCAAATGCTAACTCTTGTTTCTTGTGTGATCATTTTTGTAGAAGCTGCAGGGTTTGATTAATACCTATCATTCTCTGGTGCCGTGGACCCGGGATTTCCTCATACCTGCCCTACGATGGTCTTCGATGAAGGCAAGCTGAAAGTCCGTGCGCACAGCTACCTGACAGTCCTGGGGGGTCGATAGTTCCCGGCCAGGCCAGCTTTCATAGGTATGAATTGAGAGTCATCATGGCAGATTGACGGATGCCAGCCAAACATCACACACTTGACAAGAGTGAGTATAAATAGGAATTCCTTGTACGTTGTAAAATACGGTACAGAACATGCTGAACCAAGACCTTCCAATTTAAGTGAGATTTACATTTTTTTAAGTTAAAACTATGATGTACACGAGTTTAACTGTATGAATCAAAACCTTTTTAAAAGTGAGGAAAATTTAAGTTAAGACCTGAAAAACAGTGAGACTAATTAAAATTTGTTAAGACCTGAAAAACAGTGAGACTAATTAAATTTAAGTCAAAACCTGAAAAACAGTGAGACTAATTAATTTTACCAAGAACTTTATTGGGCATAAAAAGTGAGGTTCAGCCAAAAATGGATAGTAAATTTTAAACGCGTTACTTTGGGATTCTTTTTCTTTCCTATCCATGTGTTTGGATGAATAATAATAGTAATGTGTTTGTCTGTCATCTGTGTATGTTTCCCATACACAGACGAAATTCGTCTCTGCATTTAACCCAACCACCCCAGGTGGTGCAATGAGCAGCCAGAGGGCGCTCGGGGAGCTGGAGAATTAGGTGTGCACTCATAGACACCCCAAGGTGTGTAGTGGCCGGGACGCGAACCCGCGTCCTTCGGGTCCCAAGTCAAACGCCCTAACCACTACACCAGACTGAGAGATATTAAATGTAATATCACTCGTTCTAGAAAACTCTGCGATGTTAACTGAAGAACTATGTGATTCAATACTCTATTAAGGATTTTAGGTGATGCAGTTCCTTGGATCTAAAACCCCTCTGTCCTCGGCACAGCTGGGCACCGCTAATTAAAAAATTAGTTCCACAATTTCTAAAACGCTTATTAATTTTTTTAGGTCCACAATTTCAAAAGCACAAATGTCTTATGAAAATTAGGGGAAGCTAATCCAATCCGCTATTTATATATTTTCTATATTATATATATATATATATATTTTATATATAGCCGGCAGCGTTATCAATATTTGCACTACACTGCCAAATGTAACAAAAATGATCCTAAAAGGATGAAATTACAAAAATCAAAGGATTTATTTAATACTTTACGTACATATATTCTATTCGGCCACGAAATTAACAAAAAATAGAATGATCTTTTAATCCCTAAAACCACGTTTAAATCTCAAATACACGGGTGTGTCGCCACGGCATTTATACATGAAAGTAACCCAAATACATAAAACTAACGACTCGCCGTCGAATGGTCGACACAAAACGCACAATAAAATCCTCCGGCCACGTTAATTTGGCTTGAAACAGCTGGGTTTTCTAAGGATTTCCATTAGTAACCCACAACCAACCGGCAGAAACAGTTAGCGTCTATAGGTACTCAACAGATTTAATGAAAAGTAATTAAAATACATGACAATAACGACTCACCGTCGCGTGGTGTACACAGAACACAAAATAGAATCCTCCGGCCACGTTAATTTGGCTTGAAACAGCTGGGTTTTCTAAGGATTTCCATTAGTAACCCACAACCAACCGGCAGACACAGTTAGCGTCTATAGGTACTCAACAGATTTAATGAAAAGTAATAAAAATACATGAAAATAACGACTCACCGTCGCGTGGTGTACACAGAACACAAAATAGAATCCTCCGGCCGCGTTAATTTGGCTTGAAACAGCTGGGTTTTCTAAGGATTTGTCCAAGTACCCAGCACAAACAGCTAGCCACGGAATTAGCCCCTGAGTTCACCTCTAACCCGGAAGCTGTCGAGATGGAATAGTCCATTTTTAGTAGGGGGATAATGAAATCAACCGTTTTTTAAATTGCTTATTTAATGATTGTTTTCATCGTAACTATAATTATTTTTATGTTAAATGTAGATTAACAAGCAGGATCAATGTTAGGAATTAGGTGACTGGCCGGGGCGCGGCGGGGCCGGGGCCTCATGCTGATGGGATCCCCAGGCATTTACCTACATGGTAGATCCCCCCCTCTGCTCCCTCCCCCCTCCAACCCTCCCTCCCCCCTCCAACCCTTCCTCCTCTCTGCTGTTTACGGTGGGGAAAAAGGTAAAACAAGCAGCATTATGAGCTTGTAAATAAGTTTATTGGTTTTTACTGATAGATAATTAGTTATTAGCGGTACTGCATTTTAAATAAAAATAGCAGAAATCCGCTTATGAATTATAAAAGTTAGTCAATTCACAAAAACGCTGACAAAAAGTTTAGGTCCACTGTAAGCGGAATAGCGCTTTAGCGCTCCCTAGCGTTCATCCGCCCACCTTTGGTCCTCGGGAATTAGCAATCCCTAAGTGAATGACCAGGAAATTTATAGAAACTTTCTAGAAGCCTGTTTTTCAGGGGACACTGGGACGCCCGTTGGAGGCATTTCCATCTGAACTGCTCACAAATATATTAATAAAAACCCAATGCAGAAAAACATAACTAACAATTATAGGTAGCAACAAAAGTAAGCCAGGGGACAATGAAACCGGACCGGTCAGATACCCTCCCCCATATGACACACCTGTGGTTTCAGTCCCAGCGAAGGTCTTTGTCCTGTTAACCAGTTGACTGACACAAACAAGTCTCTACAGACACACCCAGCCAGCCAAATGTTTTTGTTTTTGTTTTGTTTTTACATTTTTGGGCGCTAGTGGCCTTTATTGGAGAGGGCGAAACGGTAGAGAGGGGGGAGACACCACAGAAAGAAGCTCGTCGGGTCTGGGACGTGAACCCGCAACGCCTGTGGAGAGGTTCAGCCTCAAGCATATGTGCTACCCGCTTATCCCTGCGCCAAAGCGGCAGCACTGCCAGCCAAATGTTAACCAGACTTCAGGCAGAAGCCCTAGCTGACACAACAGGGACCATACAGGTCACACACTCTGACCAACCTGGTCCTCCTGACATTTTCCCCCCTCATACAAGTTATAAACCCAGTTGGAAGCACTGATGGTACACCTCAATTTGCCCTGGTCTTTCGACCATGGACCCTCGAGGAAGCGAGAAAGGTGGTTGAAGGTGTTAACAGTCCAATAGAAGACTCAGGAATTTGCTACACTACCCCAATGAGACCTAATTACAGAAGTGGATGCAAGAAACAAAGAGGTTGTGGTTTTAACAGGCCTAGACCATAGTATATCCGTCCACCACAACAAAATGATCCAGGTAGTTGCTGGAATTGTAACAAGGTTGACCATTTTGCTCGAGATTGTCAGGAACCTTCCTCTCAGCAGTGCAGAGGACGTTCTGCATGCAGAGGCATGTTTCCTGTTACAGGAAACAACTCTAATTATAGAGGTGGCTATCCAGCATAACTAACCACAAACAATCCCAGCATGAGCTCTGACACAAAAGAGGAAGTTGTCAATGTTTGCTCTGTTCGTGATTTATTAAATGCTTTCTGTTTACTCCTGAGCGTATGAAAAAAGCTACAGTGTCACTTTAAGTGCATGACAATCTCAGGAATGCTTGTTGCCCACCATCATGAACTACACACACACATACACACACACACACACACACACACATACAACCAAGTGGATAGTAAGATGGAGAAAGAAATGGATCTAGGAACAAATGTCGGTGAAGGTGATGATGAATGGGAGGTGCAGATGGGATTATCAGATCAGAAAGGCATACAGGAAGAATTGGCAGAGAAGTATGTTGGCAGAGAGGAGTTTTGGGAAGAAGTTGTGTGGAACACTGAGTTAAGTGGTGAATGAGTGATGTCGAGACTGAGAGATTCTTGGGATATGTGTCACCTGCTGCTGTGGACTGGGACACACACACACACACACATATATAATCAAACTGGGCTGAGATATGCAGACTTACACAGAACATGGAAAGAGATTAACAGATTTTGGCATTAGTTGGCAACATTACACTTGGTGTCCACACCTATTTCTAAGAAGGGAAATGGAGAATGGATTTATAATGGAAGATTTTATGATGAATATTACTGTATAGGGAATTTTCCTTTAGATTCTGGTTTGAGTGTTAATTGGATGCCATCCTGTTTTTGACGCATCTGTCATCACCAGGACTCGGGACAATACCTTGCCCAGTGTGACTCCTTTGCTGAGAACTGTGGGGTTCTTCCATACCTCCAGGTCCTTTACACATTCTGAGCTGACTTTCATACTCCTCGTTTGATGAGGGGGGCAAGCTCCAGCTGCTTGTTGACCCAGATTTGCAGAGGCCACATATGCAATAGGGCCAGATAAACACAAACAATTCCTGCTGCCAGTAAACCCAACAAACTCTGGCACAGTTTGAGAGACACCGTCTCGCCCAGCTAAAAACATGCTAAGCAGAGTTGAAGGGTTACCACCCATGCCTCTGAGATCCTTGCCCTGTACAGAATGGAGTTCAATTCTACTTCCAGAAAAACATAAATCTGAGATGGAGACAAACTGCTCTTCTCCAGGTTTATGACAAAACCTAATGATCTCAGATGAGACATTACTATGTCAGTATGTGCTTTTGCCTGGACATTGCTATCCCCTAGGACCAACAAGTCGTCAAGATAATTCAACACTCTGACGCCCTGGCTTCTCATGGGTGCCAGGGCTGCCTCCAGGCATTTCGTGAATGTCTGGGGTGCGGTTTTTAGGCCAAAAGGCATGGCCTGGATCTCATACATGTTATTCTTGAAGGCAAAACGTAGGAATTTCCTGTGTGAACGCCAGATACTGATGTGGAAGAAAGCATACTTTAAGTCCATGTTACAAAAGTAATCCCTCGGGCGTACCAAGTAGAGTACCTGTTTTAAGGTCAACATGATGAACTTGAACGTGTGCATCCTTTTGTTTAGACCTCTCAGATCCAAAATCGGTCTCAGACCGCCTCCTCTCTTTGGAATGACGAAATACTTGCTGAAATAACCTCTGTTTACATCGTGAGCAGGAACTGTCCTGATTGCATCTTTATGTATCATGGAGCAAATTTCCTCCCTCAGCACGTCAGCGCGAGATGGGGTTATGGCTGATTTCACCACTCCTAGGAAGGGTGGTGGTTTTTTTGAAAAATTGCAACTTGTACCCGTGAGTTATGATTGGCATAACCCAGGGCCCTGGGTTACACGCCTCCCATGTTGCAGCACGCGCTATCAGCCTGGAGGGCATGTTTACCTTGTGTGTGAGGGGGGAGGGCGGCAGGAGAGCGCCCCCCACGCCTGCTCTGCAACAAGCCTGTCTGTCCCACTGCCGGGGTCAGAGAGTCTGTCTGGGGCAGACAGGTCTCTGACCTCATGCAGGGGCTCATTGTCTCTCCTGAGGGACTGTGTCTTATCAGAGCATGGGAAGCCGGGTGTGTGATGTGAGCCGGCCCCATTGTCTCTTTATTGACACGTTTTGCATAAAAAGGTGTTGTGTTTTCCCCTCTAAAGCTAAGATGGGACACAGAACATTTTGTGTTTTCTGAGACTTTATTTTCATGCTCAAACAACAATTTTTCATTGTTACACAAACATTTGAGTGATTTTTTGCGTTTACAAGTTCTGGACCAGTTAAACGTGGCTTCTTTAGTACAATAACTGGTTTTAAAAGTTCGGATTTTCTCTTTTCTCTTTGGGGGGAAACACCTGAATGGTGGTGAAGCCGTCCTTGCTCAGGCTGACTTCTGCTTCCTGTCACGGTTCGTTGACGAGGACCGTGGTGGAACAAACATTTTCTTCGACCAGGCCTGGCCTGCTTGAGGATGCTCTGAGGCGGGTTTAGGTCACTGCTCCCTCTCGAGGATTGGCCTCTTCTTAGCTGGTCGGCGCATGGCAGAGTGGTGTCGCTGCTGTTAGCCCCTGTGCCCGCTCGATTCTTTGGGTTGCACAAAATGTTTTCTGGGCATCCCCTCACGTAGGGCTTCTTCTTGTTTCCTCCATATATACATATATGTTTTTAGTTGTGTAGGATAAATAGTTTATGAGTAATTATGAGTTATATTGTTGATTTCAAAAAACGTTTTCTGATTGGTGACGTATTTCCTGTTTTGGGGCGCTGTTATCTGATCCATTGACTCTAATTATAGCTGGCGCATGCGTACTGATGCCACCACATTGCAAAACAATGGGTAGATGCTGGGCACAGTTTTCTACGCCCTGGACAGTCCACGGGCGTCCACGGGCTGCCGTGGCACAGTGGTAATGGCAGTCGACCCCCGATCGGAAGGTTGGTGGTTCGAATCCCGCGTCCGCTCACCATGTGTCATTGTGTCCCTGGGCAAGACACTTAACCCTGAGTTGCTCCCGGTAGGTCTGGATGGCGCCTTGCAAGGCAGGCTACCACTACCGGTGTATGAATGTGTGTATGAATGGGTGGATGGTTGGTATTGTAAAGCGCTTTGGGGCTCCTCACAGGGGGCTGGAAAGCGCTATATAAATAAGCTCCATTTACCATTTACCAACGTGAGCTGCATGTACTGTACAGAACAATGTACTTCCGGTCTGGTCTTTTTTTTGTTTGTTTTTGTCTGGGATTACAGAGACGTGCAATGACTGAAGTAGGCTTGCTCAGGTATGTTTTAAATCATTGAAAGCCCTTTATTTAATATCTATTTGCATTTCTGACTGATATGCCTCTCAGATATTAGAAGGCTCTGTGAAAAAAGCCTTCAGCTGACTGCAAGTGGGAAGTGATGAGTTTTTTTTTCTTTGTTTGTTTGTTAGCATGCTAGCGCTAGCCGCCTGGTTATTGACTCTGATGGCTACATTTATTTAAATTTGCTTATAACAAATGATCAAATATTAATAATTGTATATACTAAATAAATGTCACTGGTGGTGTTACTGTATACTATTTCTTAACTCTGTATTGATCTGGAGAATGAAAACAAAGCCCCTTGAAAGTAACTAGCTCCTATTAACATTTAATTATTAAGTATTTATACAGATAAAAATGTGCCATGGAAGTACCCTGATACATGCTCAATAATGCTCATGTTAAATAATGACGGTCAGTGTTATGACAGCCTGCAAACTCTCTTGTTCTACAGATAAAAAGCACAAATATAACTGTTATCCCTGTGTTTAGTGGGCTGGGCACCACAAGGTTAATAATAAAATAATCATATGTCTAATACTTATGTACTTATGTACTCTAATACTTAATACTAAGTCAGTCTTATTTATCGTATCACATTATATTATAACATTCATATATAATATCAAGTTGTTTTGTTTACTAGGTTGTTGAAATAACATAATCACAGTAAAATAGATCATTTTTCTTCCCCATAAATCAGTTATTTAAAATCTAATCTGGAATCATTCCTCCTTGTTAGACTTCAGTTGACCTGTTTAAGTTGGGCCCAAATTTGTTATTATCTTTTGATTTATTTTTCATTGAAATTTAATTCTTTGTTAGTTTATTTTTGGAACTATTAAATTGAATTATTTGGTGGATTTTTGAACACCTTTGTCCTTATTTAAGTCTGGACCCTCACAATTCTATTTATATTATGAACTTGTATTACTAAAATAATTATAACAGAATATGATAGAAGTTGTCCAAAAATTGAAAAGTGGAAGCAGAACACTCCCATTCTCTTTTCACACTGATGCCTCAAACAAGGTGAAGATGAACCATGTTTTATTAATGATAGTTTTATACACCTGATACAGTATATACAAATAAAAACATGGACAAACTTACTTTACAGTATACAAACATAATTATGCATACTTCTACACATGTTTAAAAAAATTAAACAGTTAATGGCGCCCCCCCATAAAAAAAAAATCACCAGCCACCACTGTACACAATAATGTTGTTTACTGAAAAACAGAAGCACAAAAGAATGTTTCAGTTCTTTGTTTTAAGACCAGCTGTTCCTGTCTCAGTCAAAACTGACCACATCTATTGTTTGAAAACTGTCTGAACCAGTTTGTTGTAAATTACCCGCCCACCAAGTGAATAAAAGGTGCGTGCAGGCCTGTGCAAAGTGGACTACGTTCTCAGCCTGTTTTATGAGATGATTTCCCAACTTTGCAAAGTTCTATACCAAATGCTAACTCTTGTTCCCTTTTCAGTCAGTCCACTCAGTGCAACATATTGACTATGGGAATTGTGCCCCCGCGCGATTTACCTGAAGTAATACTTTCACGCCTTTACGGCAGGTGGGCGTCAGCGTCACCACAGAGGCCCCGCCCTCTTGGTATAAAGACGACTGCGCCCATCCTTCTGTCTCTTTTAAGCCCTTCACCTCGCTTATACCTGAACTTCGCGGGACTTCTCTGTGCTACTGTGCTCTATCTGAGGTGAGCTCGCTCCCTACTCCGAGTGTACAGAGAAAATTCCTGCGTGTGGCTGGGCTAGCGAAAGCTAGTCCAGCATCTTTTATTTAACCTTGAGGTTTTTTTATTCTCTCTTTGCAGACTTCGCTCGACGGCGCTAACTGCGTCACACTGCTACCCTGCTAACGAGTAGCGGGCTAGCCAGCGAAAGCGACGAAGGAGACGTCTTCGGACAACGTTAGCACGGCTAACCAGCTCATCTTTCTCAGCAATGGCGCCCAGAAAGGGAAGCGAAAAGCAAAAAACGCTAAAAGAACCAGTAGGCCAGCGAGCCCCAGCTCCCGAACCTGCCCCAGCGGCTGCGGCTACCCCCTTTCGGCGACGGACACCCACGAGGCCTGTCCAGTCTGCCTGGGGATGTTGCACGCTAAAACAGCGCTGGAATCCCCCGACTCCTGCCCGTACTGCAGCCAGATGACAGAAGCTGTGAGGAAGCGTCGCGTGGACATCGTGGCCAAGGCCATGGGCGGCGCCGCGCCAACACGGGACATGGACCTCACAGAATCACTCACTCCCACTCCGGAGCTCGAGAACATTGATCTGGAGGACAGTGTACAGGTCGTATGGGGGGACAGTATGGACATGGCGGCCCCCGTTGGGGACTCGACGGCTGAGTTCGACACACGAGGCCTGATGAATGCGGACGAACTCTCGCTCACAGCCTCAGGTGAGATTTCGGACGAAGAGGCCGACAACAAGGAAGAAAGGGAAGACGAAGAATTCCCCCAGAACCCGACGGCAGCTCTGCCGGAGACAGACGTATCCATCCCCGCTCTCTTCGAACTGTGTCGCAGGACGGCGGATGCGCTGCAAATTGCTTGGCCAGAACCCCCACCTCGCCAACAGGTTACGAGATTGGCGGGCACCTACTTCTACGTGAAGCAGCAATCGGCCATGAGACACAGGATGCCGATTTCCCCTGATTTTCTCACTGAACTGACCCGCACCTGGGCTGAACCCAGAGCTCCCATGCTTCTGCCGCTCTCTCAGTTCCTCGACGTCGCCGGAATAAAGGCAGCAGGAATCGCCAACGTGCCACAAATGGAGGACACGCTGGCGGCTCATTTGGCCCCCAGGACGTCGGGCGCAAAACCAACTCAGCCCAGCAAAGCCTGCGGCACTTCGGCTGCACAGCTCGACAAATGCTACAGAGCTCAGGGCCTCGCGGCCCACGCGTTAAACGCCTCGGCCTTAATGCAGGCGTACCTGGCAGAGAAGCTCCAGGAACTCCAGGTAACCACAAGCAAAAAGGCGACGACTGACATCCTGGAGGAAGCCCGCAGGGCAACTGACTTTGTGCTCCGCATGTTGGGGACAGCCACCATAGCACAGGGGAGATGCATGGCTGAAGTGGTCATTGCGCAGCGCCACCTGTGGCTCACCCTGACGGACCTGCCTGAAGGTCAACGTTACCCCTTCCTTCACCACCCAATTGAGCCAACGAGACTCTTCAGGGGAGCCCTGGAGCATATCCAGTGCAGGCTAGAGCAGCGAAGGAAGCAGGCTGAGGCACTGCAAGAGGGGATGCCGAGGAAGGCCTTCACCCCCCCCCCCCCGAGACACCAGTGGGAGCAGACCCGCTTAGCCTCAACACCGCTCGGCCACACACCGTCCTCCCTCGCGAAAGAGACCAGCTTACGATGGGTAGCCGCAACAGAGACCTTCAGCGGGCCCATCTCAGGCCGGTCAGTCCTGGAGCAGGAACAGATTCGTTCCTCGCCAGGCAGTTCTGCCGAGGACCTCCTCAACAAACCGAGATAGGAGGCAGAAGCGGGCCTGACGAACCAGGCCCGCTCCACAATTTTACAGGTTCATCCGCCCACGGGGTACGGGAACCAAGACACTTAAATCCAGACTTTATTTGTAAAAGACTACGAAAAGCTGGTGACATGGTTGTGTGCTCAAAACAAAATTTTTATGACATGTGTGCATTAAAAACAAGTTTCTGTATGTCTAAACACAAAAATGAAGTACCAGAAGCACGAACTCCCCTGATTCTTGACAAAAAAAAAAAAGAAGAAGACAGGGACAACAACAACTCCCTTTTTATGAAAACAGTCACGGTAAAGGGAGAGAGCAAACACCCCTCCTCCCTCATGCAGCACAGGGTGTCAGATCAGATAATGAACCACAGCGGGACGTCTGTGGTCTATCTTGAGCAGACAGACTTCACGGCGTCCACGTGCGGGCAGGTCAGTTTGCTCAGGACCGAGCGGGGGGGGGGGCAGATGCACCCCCGCCCGCACCCACGAGTCGCAGGCAACCTGCAATAAACATGCCCCTGAGGCTCGCAACGCATGCGCAGGCCTAGGGGGGGCGTGTCGATCAAACACGTGGGTCATGTCAACAATACGTCACGGGCTTCGCCTGCAGTTCCGCAGATGGCTGCCTCCATTCAAAGGGGTGCTAAAATCAGATATAAACCCAGAACGAGCACACGTCTTGAGGGAGGAAATAACAGCAATGCTGCAGAAAGGTGTGATCCGTGTTGTCCCAAAATGGGAAATAAAAACCGGCCACTACAGCAAGTACTTCCTCGTGCCCAAGAGAGACCAAGAGAGACATGTAATGCCAAGATGGCCGCGCTCAGACCAGCTGCAGCTTCATGGGCTCCCGGTTCATCCCTAGTTTTTAGTAATTTTAATAGTGTTTTTGTACCTGACTTTGCGCGTTTTCTGCGGGTGAATTATAGCCGAACTGAACTGTTAAGAATTGGAACGGATTTACCACAGGGCACAGCTGATATCAGCAACGAACTCAAATCAGAGCTCGGAAGATTGGAGCTGTTAAGAACATCTTTCTGGAAGCAGATGCGCTCCGGTTCACACTCCAGGGGAAAGAAAAGGAAGCGGTGCTCCCGAGGTCAGAAGCGGGGCTGCCGAGCAGGAATTATGACGAGACTGCGGGCAGACGCTAAAACCGGGAGACCCCCGATGCCGGCTCTTTTTCTGTCCAACGTCCGCTCGCTGGACAACAAAATGGATCTGCTCCGACTGAGAGTAACAGCGTCGGAGGAGTTGAGGAGGTGCTCTGTGCTCTGCCTCACGGAAACGTGGATCTCTGAGGATACACCGGACTCTGTTTATGAGCTGGATGACAGACTCTTTTTCAGAACGGACCGGTGCACCGAGACTACGGGAAAAACACGAGGCGGTGGTGTGTGTGTTTACGTGCACAAGGATTGGTGCTCGAACTGTGCTGTTATCAAAAGGCTTTGCTCAGCTGCTGTGGAGCTGATAACAGTAAGGTGTCGTCCTCACTACATGCCCCGTGACTATTCAGTGATCCTAATCACTGTTATTTACATAGCCCCTGATGCTAATGCTAATGACGCCCAGGGAGAAATTCATGACTTACTCACCTCCCTGCAGTGTAAAT
This sequence comes from Garcialebias charrua, assembly GCA_038048925.1. Taxonomy (NCBI): domain Eukaryota; kingdom Metazoa; phylum Chordata; class Actinopteri; order Cyprinodontiformes; family Rivulidae; genus Garcialebias; species Garcialebias charrua. The sequence continues at coordinate 13,854 of JBBPBX010001299.1, forward strand.
ATCCTGAGGGGCTCTTCATTGTTTGTGGTGACTTCAATCACGTGGACCTACAAGTCTCCCTCCCAACCTTCAATCAGCACGTTTTCACAGCAACAAGAGGAAATAAAACGCTTGACCAAGTCTACACGAATGTAAAGGGGGCGTACACGGCGAAGCCACGCCCACCGCTCGGGGCTTCCGATCACTGCGCTTTGATCTTGGTCCCAAGACAGCTTCCCCCGCTGAGACGCTCCAAGCCGGAACAAAGAGAGATAAGAGTTTGGCTGCAAGGTAGCACCTCCATGCTGAGAGACTGTTTTGAGAATACAAACTGGTCTGTCTTCAGGGAGGCAGCTACGAATGGGAGCTCAGTGGATCTGGAACTTTATGCTTCCTCAGTCCTGGGTTACATTAGCACATGCTCTGAAAATGTATCCATAAAAAAATATGTTAAATGTTACCCCAACGAAAAACCCTGGTTAAATAAGGAAGTCCGCACCCTGCTAGCAGCCAGGGACACTGCATTCAAGTCCGGAGATACAGAGGAGCTGAGAAAGAGCAGGAAAGAACTGGTTGATGGCATTAAGAAGGCCAAGGCCACGTATGCACAGAGGATCGAGGGACAGTTCACCTCACAAGACCCACGGAGCATGTGGAAGGGTATTAAATGCATAACAGATTACAAAGGCAAGAGCAAACAATGCCCCAGGGACCCATCTCTGCCTGATGCCCTCAATAAGTTTTATGCACGTTTTGAAGATCCAAACAGACCAGCTAGCACCAGACTCACCTCATCACCAGATGAAGAGCATCTCAGAGTGACCGCAGCAGAAGTGAGAGGCAGTCTCAGAAGGATCAACCCTCATAAAGCAACCGGACCAGACAACATCCCAGGGAAAGTTCTGAAGGAATGTGCGGACCAGCTCTGTGAGGTGCTGGCTGACATCTTCACCACCTCACTTTCACTGGAGTCAGTTCCCACCTGCCTGAAGACCGCCACCATCATCCCAGTTCCAAAGAGCTCCACAGTGACTGGTCTGAATGACTATAGACCGGTGGCCCTCACCCCGATAGTCGCTAAATGTTTTGAGAAACTGGTCATGTCCCACATCAAGACAACCGTCAACATCAACGAGGACCCTCATCAATATGCATACCGCGAGAACCGATCAACAGAGGACGCCATCTCCTCTTTGGTCCACACTGCTCTCACTCACCTGGATCAGAAGGACTCATACGTGCGCATGCTCTTTGTGGACTTCACATCTGCCTTCAACACCATGATCCCCCAAACTCTGATAGACAAACTATCCACACTTGGACTAAGCCCCTCCATTTGTAACTGGGTACTAGACTTCTTAACAAACAGACCACAGTCCGTGAAGATCCACAACTTCTCCTCCTCCACCATAACCCTCAGCACTGGCTCTCCCCAAGGATGTGTGCTGAGCCCTCTTCTGTTCACTCTGCTCACATATGATTGTACAGCCACACATCCAGGCTGTCATATTGTTAAGTTTGCAGATGATACAGCGGTGGTGGGATGCATCACAAACAATGATGAGTCCAGCTACAGACAGGAGGTGGAACACCTGGAGAGCTGGTGCAAAGAGAATAATCTTCACATGAATGTGAAGAAGACAAAGGAGATGATTGTGGACTTCAGAAGGAACAAACACACCCATGCCCCACTGAACATAGGTGGATCTGCGGTGGAAGTGGTCTCCAGCTACAAATACTTGGGTGTACACTTGAATGATAACCTCAGCTGGAGCAACAACACCACCAGCCTGATCAAGAAAGGTCATCAGAGACTCTACTTCCTCAGACGGCTGAGACGAGCTGGTCTGAGCAGCCCAGTTCTCACCTCCTTCTACAGGTGTGCAGTGGAGAGCATCCTGTGCTCCAGCATCAATGTGTGGCATGGAGGCTGCACAGTTGCAGAGAGGAAAGCTCTACAGAGAGTGGTGAAGGCTGCACAGAAGTCTGTTGGAGTCAGTCTCCCCACCATCACAGACATTTACACCTCCAGATGCAGGAAAAGAGCCACCTGCATCATGAAAGACCTCACTCACCCAGCACACTCACTCTTTGCCCCACTCCCCTCAGGACGGAGGTTGAGGAGCATCAAATGTAGAACCACTAGACTGAGGAACAGCTTCTACCCTGAGGCTGTTAGACTCATGAATAAATAAATAATGAGAATAAACACTGCAAAATATCACATCATGCTGATGCTGATCTGTTTTCTTGTTGCTGTGTTCATCTGTGACCATCTGCTCATACAGACTCATGTTCGTGCTGCTGTTTATAATGATGTTTTTCCACTACATTAGGGCTTAGTGTATTACTAGTTGATGTTTCTCTTAGTTAATTCTAGATGTTATTACTGTTTTTCTCTTGCATTTGTTGTTGGATGTAACTGGGACCCCGTGTACATAATCTCGTTTTCATCACATGTACCACATGCGGTGCAAATGACAATAAAGACTCTCTGACTCTGACTCTCTGACATTAAGACCCATTCTGGATCTCAGGGCTTTGAACAAAAGAATAACAACTTACAGGTTCAAAATGCTCACGCTGAGACAAGTTCTACAGTCTGTGAGACAAGGAGACCACACGTGCACTGTGGATCTCAAAGAGGCATATTTCCACGTGGGGATTTGGAAGAAACACAGAAAATATCTACGCTTTGCATTCTAAGGGAAAGCCTACGAATGCAAAGCTTTACCTTTCGGATAAAAAACTGCTCCATGTTGTTTTACAAAGTGCCTGGACCCCACTCAGGGGTGAGGGGGTCCGAATTCTAAATTATTTAGATGACCTTCTGATTCTCGCAGGCAGCAAAACGCAAGCCCAGCTGCACACACACATGGTGATGACGTACCTGGAAGCACTGGGATTCGTTTTAAATCTACAGAAAAGCAACCTGACTCCATCATAGATTACCGTGTTTCTGGGCATACAGATCAACACCATCTTGTACAGACCATGGCTCTCAGAGGAGAGTGTGGCTTCAATACGCCTTTGTCTGACACAATTTCAACTGGGTCAGAGAGTGTCTGTCAGGCTCTGCCAACGCTTCTTGGGCTTGCTGGCAGCCGCCATCCCATGCGTGCCGCAGGCGTTGCTGAAAATGCGGGCTCTGCAAATATGGCTAAACAAACAAACACCTCCTGCCTCTGCCAGGCAGACAGGAAGGATTCTGGTCAGCCAGGAATGTCTGACGGCTCTGGAGCCCTGGAGGGACCCCTCAGTGTTCACTGCAAGCGTCCCGCTGGGACGAGTCCTGTCTTGTGTAGTTGTCACGACAGACGCCTCGTTAGCAGGATGGGGAGCTGTTTGCAGGAACCAGAATGCCCAAGGGCTCTGGGGAAAACAGGATGCACGGCTCCACATCAACCTACTGGAGTTAAAAGCTGTTTATCTGTCAATAAAGCTCTTTTACAAAAAGGGGCTGATTGCAAAACAGCATGTCCTCATAAAATCAGACAGTAGGACAGTGGTGTCCCATATCAACAGGGAGGGGGGTGTCGAGGTCCCAGGCCCTCCTCGGTTTGACACATAGGTTGCTCACGTGGTGTGCTCCCAAGATTTTGTCGTTGAAGGCGACACACAGAACTAAACAGAGAACTAAACTAAACTAAACTACGGGGCAGACACACTTTCCGGAGGACCGCTGCGGTCCTCAGAATGGAGACCGAACCTACGGATAGTGGACCAGGTCTGGTCACGATTCGGTCAGGCGTCCGTCGATCTGTTCGCGTGCAAAACCAGCTCGTACTGCGCCCTGTTCTTTTCACTGAAAGAGAAAGACGCAACGATGGGGATGGACGCGCTGGCGCATGGCTGGCAAGCAGGGGTGCTGTATTACGCATTTCCACCTGTCCCTTTAATTCAGGTGATGCTAGAACGTGTACGGAAGGGAGCTCTCTCCCTAATATTAATAACCCCCAGGTGGCCCCAGAAACCATGGTTCCCAGAAATAATTTCATTGTTGTCAGGGACACCATGGCAGCTGCCCCCCATAGGGACCTGCTGACCAGTGGCGGCTCGTGACATTTTCACCAGGGATATATATA
>JBBPBX010001299.1:18005-44969 GCA_038048925.1 Garcialebias charrua
ATATATGTATTTATATATATATTATATATATATATATATATATATATATATATATATATATATATATACTGTATTAAGAAATGAAGGGGATAAGGACAAGAATAAGAAAAGCACTGCTTATATTTTTACAAAACACTAACATTAAAAGAAAAATACATGTACTGTCCAGTTATTTTAAGAGACCATGAGTGTAACTGGTAACTGGTTGAACAGAGCTGCTTCTAGCCTCCTCACTGCTATTGTATTATTCAGTGGTGGGATGTAACTAAGTACAAATACTTTGTTACTGTACTTAAGTATATTTTTCATGTATCTGTACTTTACTTAAGTAGAATTAAATGTGGGTACTTTTACTTTTACTGCACTACATTTTACATGAAGTATCTGTACTTTCTACTACACTACATTTCTATAATGTGTTGAGTTACAAGTTACATTCACGTTGCAACTTTTTGATTTGTCGTTAGTTTGAAAGTAACTGATGTTGAGAGGGGAGTTGGTCCACTGAATCACTGCAAAGTGGACAGGTAACATTAGACCTGCCTTCAAGAAGAGCTGGACCAATGATGTATATTCTTGTGTATAAGTCATTTAGCTGGGAGCACCCACAGCACCACTAACACACACAAAATGGATTCCACCACAAAGATTCATCCAGAAGATACACAACACCCATGGCTTTATTGAAATATTATTGAAAGACTATTGAAATATTATTGAAAGACTATTGAAAGACTGTTCAGTACAGCAGGACAGATTCTCTCTCCCTAAAGAGCCAGACATGGACTCAAAAACTTTGAAAACCAACTTCTTCTGAACTTGAACAAGAAATTCTTGCTGCAATATTAAAATGTGTCAGTTCATGGGATGTTAGGAGACAAGAGATTTCTCCAAATGTCTCGACACTCAGGTCCAAGTTTTGAAAATGTTGTCAGGAAGTTAAAGTATTGCTCATTGTTGATCCATTACAAGATTGACTAGACAATATTTTAACTAGAGTTGATGACAAACGAGTTGAAGTGATCTATTCCTTTGTTAGTTGTGTCTAATGCTCCTTTTTTCAAACAGACAACTTTTACTTAAATGTGTTTACTGCAGTTAAAATGACACATTGGTTTTATTTTGTGTTAAATAAAAACTTTCAAAGGTATAATCATTCCTCTTTCTTATTTTGCTTAATGGTATTTAACTCATCACTGAAATTCTGACACACAGAATCAAAAGTCCAAGTGTGAACTGTGTCACAGAGTAAACACAATAAAAACATGCATTATCTGCAGCATTGTTCATTAAAATGGCTCAACACTATTAATGTATTACAGAATATATGCATACAGTACACACACTTAATGGTATTGTAGACCATTGCATTAGTTAATACATTCAGCAAGTACTTTTACTTTAATACTTTAAGTATTTTTAAAAGCAAGTATTTATTTACTTTTACTTAAGTAAAAATATTAATATGGTACTTCTACTTTTACTAGAGTACATTTTTGTCTGTTTATTTGTACTTTTACTTAAGTACAGTGTTTGAGTACTTTCTCCACCACTGGTATTATTACAGTATTTGGGTACCGTATTATGTGGGTTGTGCGGTGGCGACTCCACTTCTCAGAAACATCCAGGCTGGACCAGAGGATCCCCTCATCATCACCTCCTGCCATGTCCTCCTGTACAGTGGAAGAAAAATGTTTAAGGGCTGCTACAAACAGGTTCATAAAACCATCTTTGTTGGTAAATGCAAATGCTTATTGTCAATTACCATGTGACGTGTGCTGCTGACCACTTGACCAGGTCACCCTTGTAAAAGAGATCTCCATCTCAACGGACTCTACCTGGAAAAATAAAGGTGATTGATTGATATAGCAGACATCTGGTGAATATAAAAGTTTATATTGTCTGATATTTAACAGGTTTGACTTCAGCTCAACTTTTGTACACAAGCTTGAGTTAAAAACATGAACATCTGATAATCATAATATTAACACATGAATTAACACAACACATGAACATCTGATAATCATAACATTAACACATAAACAACTGACAATCATTATATTAACACACGAACATCTGATAATCAAAATATTAATACATAAACACCTGATAATCATAATATTAAACACATAACGTTTAGAAAACACTTTTGTAACATCTAGTTGAGAGCCATATCAGTCAGGAATAGTAATAAGCATTAGATAAAGAAACACCACAACGTTCATAAGCACAGCTAGTAGCTAGCTACTGTGTGACTGACAGCAACACACGACACCACGTCACGCACACAGATGAGATCAGCTCAAACTTTGCTCATGTGCGCTTATTAAACAACTCACTAATTATTACTTGCTTACCTGTGTAGAAAGGCACCATTAATAATTACTGCTGTTCAACGTCGCTAGTTGCGTGTGATCAGCTCTGACTGTGTAAACAGAGAGTCCCCCACTCCCCCTCCCTCCTCGGCAGTCAAACCGGAAACACGCTGGCGAACGCAGCGATCACGAGACGAGTCCAGGCTCGAGGGCGACGGAAAATGCGACCTGTACAGTCCAATAGTTTTGGACAGATGGGACATAAACTGCGCATGCGCTAGCGCTAGTTATAATTAGATTCAATGGAAAAGCCGTAGGCGGCGCCCAGCGGGGAACCGGAAGTACGTCACAATCAGAAAACGTTTTTTGAAACAAACAATCATTACTCATAAAATATTAATCCTACACAACTAAAAACATACATGCATACATTTCGAAATATTTTTATTTTATTATTTCATTTTTATTAAAAAAAATTAAATCTTCAAATGGTAAAGAGCTGCAGTTCCAAGGAGGGGCGGCGCCCCTAGCGCCCTCTAGTGGCGGCCACCGCTGCTGCTGACTCAAGCACACGGGCAGCTTCTCCACCCACGTCCAGAACTGTGGCAACTCACAGCTTGGCCGCTGAAAGGAACAGGCTGAGGGCCTCAGGCCTCCCCAGTAATGTTATTAACACAATACAGGGGACGAGAGCTGGGTCAACTCAGACTCTCTACGCTTATAAATGGCACATTTTTGAGGCCTGGTGTCTGGAGAGGAATATTGTCATATTCCTGTAACCTAGTCCAGCTTCTCACATTTTTACAGGACCTGCTGGAAAAAGGTTGCTCCTTTTCTACCATTAAGGTGTTTTTGTCAGCCATTTCGGTGTGCCACGAAGGCTAGGGGGGGAAAACTCCCAGTGTCCACCCTCTCACGATACGTTTCATGAAGGGCGTATTGAGAAAAAGGCCTCCCAGCAGGACTCTGGCCCCAGTGTGGGACCTTCAGCCAGTCCTGGATGCCTTGTGTCGGCCTCCGTTTGAGCCCCTCAGCAGCATTGAAATAGACTTGTTGTCTTATAAAACTGCGTTGCTCCTGGCTCTCTGCTCAGCTAAATGTGTGGGTGACCTCCACGTTCTGTCTGTACACCCAATGTGTACAAGGTTTGCCCCTGATGGGTCAAAGGTCACTCTGCGTCCTAACCCCGCATACGTGCCAAAAGTGCCAACTCTAAATCCCAGGAGTCTGGATTTTGAGTCTGAGTTTCCTCCACACCGTCCTCACTGAGGAACAGAGGAGGTTGAGATCACTCTGCTCTGTCAGGGTCTTGAGTGTGTACATCCACAGAACTGTCAGTTGGAGGAAAACAAACCAACTGTTTGTATGTTTTGCCAACCCTGCTACTGGCAGAGCCCTTTCAAATCAGCGCCTCTCACACTGGGTGACTGAGGCCATTAAAAGGGTGTACAGCAGCAAAGGCCAACAGGTGCCCTGTGGGGTACATGTTCATTCCACTCGGGGCCTAGCTGCCTCATGGTCTCTTTTTAAGGGCGTGCCAGTGGCTGACATTTGTGCTGCAGCTAATGCAGCTAACTGGAGCTCCACAAACACGTTTGCAAAGCATTATTCTTTGGATGTTACTGCCTGTGACGTAACTCAGGCTGTACTCTCTAGCACACAGTAGAGATCAGCTAAACCGCCTAAAGTATGAAGGCAGAAGTTCTCACAAGCATGCATTTTTACTGAGCATCTCAAAGGCATGAATGGATTGCGTTCCCATAGTCAATATGTTGCACTGAGTGGACTGACTAAAAAGGGAACTGAAAGTTATGCACCATAACTCATTTTCCCTGAAGGAAGGAAATGAGGTGCAACATACAGTATGTTTGCCCTTTCAATGCCCAAAAGCTTGGTGAAGTGCTCTTGGAGACAGAAGGATGGTCGCAGTCGTCTTTATACCAAGAGGGCGGGGCCTCTGTGGTGACGCTGACGCCCACCTGCCGTAAAGACGTGAATGTATTACTTCAGGTAAATCGCGCGGGGGCGCAATTCCCATAGTCAATATGTTGCACCTCGTTCCCTTCCTTCAGGGAACATGAGTTATGGTGCATAACTTTCAGTTTCTTGTTTGATCATTTTTGTAGAAGCTGCAGGGTTTGATTAAAACCCATCACTAGGAACTGCGAGTAAGCCTGCAGTATGAGAGTGAAGTGCTCTGTCAGGAAAATATGGAATAATAAGATCTTTAATATAAAATGTAGCTAGGTTTTTGAGAGCTTTGTACAAATGTAAGTTAGAAGTAAGATTTTGAATTCAATTCTGAATTTGATAGGGAGCCACTGGAGAGAAGATAAAACTTTAGAGATATGATCTCTCAAGTTAAAGAGAAGCCTCCACATGTAGTACTAGTACTCCACAAGCTCTGTAGAGTACTAAGAAATTACTTTTTTCCATCTGAATGATAATAGATCAGGTTAATTTAATCTGACTTTGACAATAAGCAGGCTTGTATATAATTTTGCACAGTCTTTTTTTGTGCAGGTTGTTCAACTGTTAGAAAATCATTTACAGAACACATTTTCTAAGCAAATTGCTGCAGCTTTCCAGGAACGGTATGGGAAAGACAAGAAAACTTGGGATTCAGATCTCCGTTAGGTTTTAAGCAGCTCAAATATTTAGAAACAGCTGACATGATTAAATCAAAAAAGGCGTTCAATACAGGATCAACTGGACTTTATTTGTTGCAGAAAACGTTTCGACTTCTGTCCAGAAGTCTTTTTCAATTCTGAATGGAAGCTGTGAGAACGAGAAGTTTTATACAGGCTTACAAGTCACGCACCAACATATGAAATTGGAAACTGAAATAACACCACAAATTAACTAACATGCCCATTCTATTTAAATTGACAAAACGACACATCCCAGCTTAACAAAAGGGGGTTTGTAACACATACATGTAAATTGAAAGATCACACCTTTAACAGTAGGAGGTTCCCTTGAGGTCTCTGTTAGACATGATGACATGATTCAATGTGCAGCCACAGGCTTCTGGTCTAGGAGATGATCCCCCACATAGTCAATAATGACATATTTGTAGGAGCTTTAAAATTTTTTTTAATGAAGATTCAAACCCACCTCTTCAGGTTAGAACAATATGGCTTTGATTTTCAGAAAGAAAGAAAAAAACATGCCATAGCTATCAATGAATCTGAATGAATAAAGCTAAAAGTTTAATCAGGCCTTAGAGAAGGGTTAGAGGAAAAGACTGGAAATTAAGACAGATGGAAAAGTGAGGGAGAAAGAGGGTAAAAAAAGGGGCGGAGGGTGAATGGGAGTAGCCGTGTGAGAATAATTAGAATGACTGATGTTGTTTACTCCCATTTCCCCTCGCATCATTTATTCTGCTGAGGTGGAAAACCTACCCTCTCTCTCTCATTTCTCTCTCTTTTTTTACTTTTTCGTTACAGACCAGAGCAGCAAAGGGGTGCCNATGTTTTGGTTCTGAGTCAAAAGTTTAAAAAAGTATTTTAGTTGCACAAAACACTTTTTCTTATTTGTGTTTGTTTATTTGAATGAATACAAACAAACTGTAAACATCAAGCCTGACGATATTTATTTATTTACTGAACAAGAGGTTTTACTTTTTAACAAGTTATTTAAAAGTACTTAAACCAAGTTGGTAAATTAAACAAATACTGTAAACTAATGAAGTCAACCCCTGCAAAATTTGTTGATCCATTGTTACTGTATAATGTTATAAATACTCATTGTTTAAAGAAATTACTTTATGGTAATTATACTTTTTCATCCAACAAGTTATTTTAGGTTTCATATTCATTCAACCTTTATTTATACAGGTTAGTCTCATTGAGTCACAAGGATTAATTTACAAGCGAGACATGCATAAATATATACCTGTTTAATATAATGTTACATTAAAACATGTAACCAAATTAAGAAATAAATCTAAAGTCAGTATGTTTATATTATGCAAACATGATTAAGTCCTTGTTTTGTACATGTTACTCAGACTCAGGCAGTGGTTTATGTTCTAAACCAGAGGTTCTCAAACTTTTTGGGTTCAGAGACCCCTTACAGGGGAGGAAAAGTTTCAGGGACCCCCTCATAATCCTCATTGTTATTAAATATTTTACTAGTTTTCAGGTCTGTCTTGTAAATGAGGCCCCGAGGCTCAATGGAACTAACCTGTACAAATAAAGGTTGAATGAAAAACAACAACAACAACAACAACAACAACAACAACAAAACTGAAAGTTATGCACCATAACTCATGTTCCCTGAAGGAAGGGAACGAGGTGCAACATATTGACTATGGAAATTGCGCTCATGTGCGATTTACCTGAAGTAATACATTCACGCCTTTATGGCAGGTGGGCATCAGCTTCACCACAGAGGCCCCGCCCTCTTGGTATAAAGACGACTGCGCCCATCCTTCTGTCTCCAAGAGCATTTCACCGAGCTTTTGGGCATTGAAAGGGCAAACATATGTTGCACCTCGTTCCCTTCCTTCAGGGAACATGAGTTATGGTGCATAACTTTCAGTTCCCTTTTCAGTCAGTCCACTGATGCTCAGTAAAAATGCATGCCTGTGAGATCTTTTGCCTTCATACTTTAGGCGTTTTAGCTGATCTCTACTGTGTGCTAGAGAGTACAGCCTGAGTGATGTCACAGGCAGTAACATCCAAAGAATAATGCTTTGCAAACATGTTTGTGGAGCTCCACTTAGCTGCAGCACAAGTGTTAGCCACTGGCACGCCCTTAAAAAGAGACCATGAGGCAGCTAGGCCCCGAGTGGAATGGGCGTGTACCCCACAGGGCACCAGTTGACTTTTGCTGCTGTAAGCCCTTTTAATGGCCTCAGTCACCCAGTGTGAGATGTGCTGCTTTGGAAGGGCCCTGCCAGCAGTAGGGTTGGCAAAACATACAAACAGTTGGTTAATTTTCGTCCAACTGACAGTTCTGTGGATGTACACACTTAAGGCCCTGACAGGGCAGAGTGATCTCAACCTCCTCTGCTCCTCAGTGAGGACAGGGTGTGGAGGAAACTCAGAGAGCTCAAAATCCAGACTCCTGGGATTTAGAGTTGGCACTTTTGGCACATTTGCGGAGTTAGGACGCAGAGTGACCTTTGACCCATCAGGGGCAAACCTTGTACACATTGGGTGTACAGACAGAGCGTGGAGGTCACCCACACGTTTAGCTGAGCAGAGAGCCAGGAGCAACGCAGTTTTATAAGACAACAAGTCTATTTCAATGCTGCTGAGGGGCTCAAACGGAGGCCCACACAAGGCATCCAGGACTAGCTGAAGGTCCCACACTGGGGCCAGAGTCCTGCTGGGAGGCCTTTTTCTCAATACGCCCTTCATGAAACGTATCGTGAGAGGGTGGGCACCGGGAGTTTTTCCCCCCCAGCCTTCGTGGCACGCCGAAATGGCTGACAAAAACACCTTAATGGTAGAAAAGGAGCAACCTTTTTCCAGCAGGTCCTGTAAAAATGTGAGAAGCTGGACTAGGTTACAGGAATATGAAACAATATTCCTCTCCAGACACCAGGCCTCAAAAATACGCCATTTACAAGCGTAGAGAGTCTGAGTTGACCCAGCTCTCGCCCCCTGTATTGTGTTAATAACATTACTGGGGAGGCCCGAGGCCCTCAGCCTGTTCCTTTCAGCGGCCAAGCTGTGAGTTGCCATAGTTCTGGACGTGGGTGGAGAAGCTGCCCGTGTGCTTGAGTCAGCAGGTCCCTGTGGGAGGGGGGCAGCTGCCATGGTATCCCCGACAGCAATGAAATTATTTCTGGGAACCATGGTTTCTGAGGCCACCTTGGGGCTATTAATATTAGGGAGAGAGCTCCCTTCCGTACACGTTCCAGCGTCACCTGAATTAAAGGGACAGGTGGAAATGCGTAATACAGCACCCCTGCTGGCCAGTCATGGGCCAGCGCGTCCATCCCCATCGTTGCTTCTGTCTCTTTCAGTGAAAAGAACAGGGTGCAATGTGAGCTGGTTTTGCGTGTGTCGCCTTCAGCGACAAAATCCTGGGAGCACACCACGTGAGCAACCTGTGTGTCAGACCGAGGAGGGCTCGGAACCTTGTCCCCCTCTCCCTGTTGATGTAGGACACCACTGTCCTGCTGTCTGATTTTATGAGGACATGCTGTTTTGCAATCAGCCCCTTTTGGCAAAAGAGCTTTATTGACAGATAAACAGCTTTTAACTCTAGTAGGTTGATGTGGAGCCGTGCATCCTGTTTTCCCCAGAGCCCTTAGGCATTCTGGTTCCTGCAAACAGCTCCCCATCCCTCTAACGAGGCGTCTGTCGTGACAACTACACAAGACAGGACTCATCCCAGCGGGACGCCTGCGGTGAACACTGAGGGGTCCCTCCAGGGCTCCAGAGCCATCAGACATTCCTGGCTGACCAGAATCCTTTCTGTCTGCCTGGCAGAGGCAGGAGGTGTTTGTTTGTTTAGCCATATTTGCAGAGCCCGCATTTTCAGCAACGCCTGCGGCACGCATGGGATGGCTGCTGCCAGCAAGCCCAAGAAGTGTTGGCAGAGCCTGACAGACACTCTCTGACCCAGCTGAAAGTGTGTCAGACAGAGGTGTATTGAAGCCACCCTCTCCTCTGAGAGCCATGCTCTGTACGAGATGGTGTTGATCTGTATGCCCAGAAATACGTTAATTTGTGATGGAGTCAGGTTGCTTTTCTGTAGATTTAAAACGAATCCCAGAGCTTCCAGGTGCGTCAACACCATGTGTGTGTACAGCTGGGCTTGCGTTTTGCTGCCTGCAAGAATCAGAAGGTCATCTAAATAATTTAGAATTTGGACCATCCTGAGTGGGGTCAGCGCCATGTCCAGGCACTTTGTAAAACAACGTGGAGCGGTTTTTAATCCGAAAGGTAAAGCTTTGTATTTGTAGGCTTTCCCTTCGAAAGCAAAGCGTAGATATTTTCTGTGTTTCTTCCAAATCCCTACATGGAAATATGCCTCTTTGTTATCCACAGTGCACATGTGGTCTCCTTGTCTCACAGACTGTAGAACTTGTCTCAGCGTAAGCATTTTGAACCTGTAAGTTGTTATTCTTTTGTTCAAAGCCCTGAGATCCAGAATGGGTCTTAATGTTTGGTCTCTCTTGGGCACGAGGAAGTACTTGCTGTAGTGGCCGGTTTTTATTTCCCGTTTTGGGACAACATGGATCACACCTTTCTGCAGCATTGCTGTTATTTCCGCCTTCAAGATGTGTGCTCGTTCTGGGTTTATATCTGATTTTAGCACCCTTGTGAACGGAGGCGGCCGTCTGTGGAACTGCAGGCGAAGCCCGTGACGTACTGTTGACATGACCCACGTGTTTGGTCGACACGCCCCCTAGGCCTGCGCATGTGCTGCGAGCCCCATGGGCATGTTTATTGCTGGCTGCCTGCGCCTCGTGGGTGCAGGCGGGGGAGCGTCTGCCCCCCCTCTCGCTCAGTCCTGAGCGAACTGACCTGCCCGCACGTGGATGCCATGAAGTCTCTCTGCTCCAGACAGACCACAGATGTCCTGCTACGGTTCATTATCTGGTCTGACACCCTGTGCTGCACGAGGGAGGAGAGGTGTTTGCCCTCTCCCTTTACCATGACTGTTTTCATAAAAAGGGGTTGTTGTTGTCCCTGTCTTTTTTTTTTTTCAGTCAAGAATCAGGGCAGTTCGTGCTTCTGATTCTTTATTTTTGTGTTTAGACGTACAGAAACTTGTTTTTAATGCACACATGTCATAAACATTTTGTTTTGAGCACACAACCATGTCACCAGCTTTTCGTAGTATTTTACAAATAAAGTCTGGATTTAAGTGTCTTGGTTCCCATACCCCGTGGGCGGACAAACCTGTAATGTTGTGGAGCGGGCCCGGTTTGTTAGGCCCGCTTTTATCTCCCATCTCGGTTCGTTGAGGAGGTCCTCGGCGGAACCGCCTGGCGAGGAACAAATCTGTTTCTGCTCCAGGACTGACTGGCCTGAGATGGGCCCGTTGAGGGTCTCTGTCGCTGCTCCCCGTCGTAAGCTGGCCTCTTTTGCGGGGGAGGACGGCGTGTGGCCGAGCCGTGTCGGGGCTGTGCGAGTTTGCTCCCGCTAGTGTCTTTGGGGGGGGCGAAGGCCTTCCTCCGCATCCCCTCTCACAGCGCCTCAGCCTTCTTCCTCCACTGCTCTAGCCTGCACTGGATATGCTCCAGGGCTCCCCCAAAGAGTCCCGTCAGCTCAATCGGGTGGTGAAGGAAGGGGTATCGTTGACCTTCAGGCAGGTCCGTCAGAGTGAGCCTCAGGTGGCACTGCGCAATGACCACTTCAGCCACGTATCTCCCCTGAGCTATGGTGGCGGTCCCCAACATGCGGAGCACAAAGTCAGTTGCCCTACGGGCTTCCTCCAGGATGTCAGTCATCGCCTTTTTGCTTGTGGTTACCTGGAGTTCCTAGAGCTTCTCTGCCATGTACGCTTGCATTAAGGCCGAGGCATTTAACGCGCGGGCTGCAAGGCCCTAAGCTCTGTAGCATTTGTCGAGCTGTGCAGCCGAAGCGTGGCAGGCTTTGCCGGGCAGAGTTGGTTTTGCGCCCGACGTCCTGAAGCCAAATGAGCCGCCAGCGTGTCCTCCATTTGCGGTACGTTGGCGATTCCTGCTGCCTCCATTCCAGTGACGTCGAGGAACTGAGAGGGCGGCAGAAGCATGGGAGCTCTGGGTTCGGCCCAGGTACGGGTCAGTTCAGTGAGAAAATCAGGGAAAATCGGCAACCTATGTCTCATGGCCGACTGCTGCTTTGCGTAAAAGTAGGTGCCCACCAACCTCGTAACCTGTTGGCGAGATGGGGGTTCTGGCCAAGCAATTTGCAGTGTATCCGCCGCCCTGCGACACAGTTCGAAGAGAGCGGGGATGGATGTGTCTGTCTCCGGGTAGCTGCCGTCGGGTTCTGGGGGGAATTCTTCGTCTTCCCCTTTGTCCTCGTTGTCGGCCTCTTTGTCCAAAATCTCACCTGAGGCTATGAGCGAGAGTTCGTCCGCATTTATCAGGCCTCGTGTGTCGAACTCAGCCGTCGAGTCCCCAACGGGTGCCGCCATGTCCATACTGTCCCCCCATTCGACCTGTCCAATGTTCTCCAGATCAATGTTCTCTGGCTCCGGAGTGGGAGTGAGTGGTTCTGTGAGGTCCGTGTCCCGTGTTGGCGCGGCGCCGCCCATGGCCTTGGCCACGATGTCCACGCGACGCTTCCTCACAGCTTCTGTCATCTGGCTGCAGTGCGGGCAGGAGTCGGGGGATTCCAGCGCTGTTTTAGCGTGCAACATCCCCAGGCAGACTGGACAGGCCTCGTGGGTGTCCGTCGCCGAAAGGGGGTAGCCGCAGCCGCTGGGGCAGGCTCGGGAGCTGGGGCTCTGGAGCCTGCTGGTTCTTTTAGCGTTTTTCGCTTTTCGCTTCCCTTTCTCGGGCGCCATGGCTGAGAAAGATGAGCTGGTTAGCCGTGCTAACGTTGTCCGAAGACGTTTCCTTCGTCGCGTCGCTTTTGCTGGCTAGTCCGCTACTTGTTAGCAGGGTAGCTGTGTGACGCAATTAGCACCATCGAGCGAAGTCTGCGAAGAGAGAAGAAAAAAACCTTGAGGTTAAATAAAAGATGCTGGACTAGCTTTCGCTAGCCCAGCCACACGCAGGAATTTTCTCTGTGCGCTCGGAGTAGGGAGCGAGCTCACCTCAGATAGAGCACAGTAGCACAGAGAAGTCCCGCGAAGTTCAGGTATAAGCGAGATGAAGGGCTTAAAAGAGACAGAAGGATGGGCGCAGTCGTCTTTATACAAAGAGGGCGGGGCCTCTGTGGTGACGTCGACGCCCACCTGCCGTAAAGGCATGAATGTATTACTTCAGGTAAATAGTGCGGGGGCGCAATTCCCATAGTCAATATGTTGCACTGAGTGGACTGACTGAAAAGGGAACAGCCTCTTTAATGCAATGGAAATATTTGTGTAAGATAAATACTTCAGACCTGTTCTTTAATAATGTTAATACAATTTTTATACTTTTAAACCTGGGGCATATTTTATTCAAGACACACTTAATTAACAACATTTTTAATTTCAACTTTCAAAAAGTACAGTTTTGAGAAAATTAACAGCGCCAAAAACCACTGTAAAACTTTATCTATTGACTTATTACTACCAGTGCTTAGTGTATTTTTAGTTTAACGTTTTTCTTAGTTCATATACTGTAGATAGATGAATCATGAAAGACCTCACTCACCCAGCACACTCACTCTTTGCACCACTCCCCTCGGGACGGAGGTTGAGGAGCATCAAATGTAGAACCACTAGACTGAGGAACAGCTTCTACCCTGAGGCTGTCAGACTCATGAATAAATAAATAATAAGAATAAACACTGCAAAATGTCACATCATGTTGATACTGATCTGTTTCTTGTTGCTGCGTTCATCTGTGACCATCTGCTCATAATGACTCATGTTCGTGCTGCTGTTTATAATGATGTTTTTCTACTACATTAGGGCTTAGTGTATTACTAGCTGATGTCTCTCTTAGTTAATCCTAGATGTTATTATTGTTTTTCTCTTGCATTTGTTGTTGGATGTAACTGGGACCCTGTGTACATAATCTCGTTTTCAACACATGTACTACATGCGGTGCAAATGACAATAAATACTCTCTGACTCTGACTCTGACTCTGATATCTTATATCTTATTACTGTTTTTCCTTTACATTTTATACTTTTGTTGGGTGTAACTGTGACCCTGTGTACACAATTTTGTTCCACCACATGTACCACATATGAAGCGAATGACAAAGAACCTTGACTCCTTGAATGAGCACAATAAATGTATCGCCACTTCTTCTAATTATTACAGAAAACTCTTTACATAAACTGAACAAAATCATAACAGCAGTAGTCATACCAAGTAACAGGGCTTCATTTGTAAACCGACTGATGCCAGAACGTGAAGGCTCGGATATAGTCGCGCTTTGGTCCGCAAGCTGGAGCGCGCGTGCTGCGCGCGCACTGTGCATGCGTTTATAGTGTAGCACGGCAGAGCTTGGCAAAGTGCTGTTCTTTTACGGACCAGCAGGTGGCAGTACCCTCTAAAACCTGTGCATATGTTGCAAGAAAGGGTGTAGAGGAAGAAATCTACCGTAGAAGAAGAACTGTTTGAAATCACACAACAAAAACAAATAGCTTTCTGCTCGCGTGCTGAACTGTTGTCTTTATTTGCGGCTTTCAATGCATGGAGTCAGCGGAGGAGAAAGCGATCACGTGACTTTTGGCGAAAAAACAAAAGAAAAGTCCGACTCCAGATCAGGAATGAAGGAGAATTTTAACATTTTGTGTCACAAAACATTCCTCCATGCCTCGCGACGCCGTTTCCACGACCACAGCGGCGCAGACAGCTGCAGAATCTGGCGTGAAGACTGTCGGTGAGGTCCACACCCGACCTGTCAATCAATTTGGCGCGCGCGCTAGGCTTGCGGAGCTTCAAAATCTAGGAGGTGCACGACCACGCGCGAAACCAACGCGCTGGCCAAAGCGCGGGGGCGGGGACTTCGCGATTGCGTCACTTTGGCCGCGCGCCCTATGCGACGCGTCAACTATATCCTAAGCTTCAATAGCAGATGGGCTCGGGGTCTAGGGTTCCTCCCCCAGAAATGTTTGAAATAGTAGATGTGATTTCTTGCATTTTCATGTATTTTAACAGGTTGTTAATGCGCATGTAAAAAATAAAAAAATAAAATTGTTTGTTTTTGCAGACCTCCAAGCACCGGCTCGTGGCCCCCCGGTGGGTCCAGGGACACCAGTTTGAGAACCACTGGTCTAAAGAATGATAAAATAAAATAAAAAATATAAAAAAAAGTTAAAAAAAAAAAAAGTCTCAAAGCAAGAGCCAGGTAATTCTGCTGCAAGCAAATCAAGTCAGAGTGAAAAAATAATAATAAAACCATCCGTGACCGAGAATGACAGGCCTGAGAGAATGTCACAGCAATTGTGGGGCCATCACTGGCAAGAGATGATGGGTGATTGCTGTGCGTTCCATGGCAAGTCCATCCTGGAGGACATTGCGCACCCTTGCTCATCCGTGGCCCAACCTTTGGCGCTGACATTTAAAGTGTTGATTTTGGAGCACTTATGCTAATTGTTGTAATTTTCCTGATGAAGCACCATTCTGATACCTTGATGTGGCCAAGATAGTTTTACATTTTCTACGTGGTCCTCTTTGCCATTTGCACCGTTCGGTGTCAGCGCAGAGTGCTACTGAAAGCAGACAAAATTGCAAGCAAATTGCATCAGATTGCCAACATTGTGAAAAGGTAAATTGCTTGCAAATCTATTTAAACCACTGGCCTATTTTCATCAGCTATGGTACTTGGTATTCATGATTGCTTAATTGGCGACCTTTTCTATTGTGTAGTGCTTTATGGTGCGATGGAAAACGATCTTTACCAAACCAATTACCCTTTTTTTCTCCCCCTCGCACTACTACATTAGAGCAGTGATTGCAGCAGCTAGTTCTTTGTAAATGAACTTTCTGGTTCCACAGAATAAAGTGTCATTTGTTTGATATGATGTTGTTGAGTGTTTTTTTTTTCCTTCAGTGTAAAAAGTGTCAGTAAAAGATGGACTGTTTTAGTTATACCCGGAACATTTGTGACAGTAATAAGCCCATAATAACCTCGTCCATCTGAGAGACTTGTTAAATATAAAAATATTTTGTCACCCTATCAATCATGTGCATTTACCTATTGTTTAGGCTTTTGAAAGCTTTGAATGTGGCCATTTCAACATTTGTGGAAGCTGTAGGCATTACATCAACTGGCTGTGGAGTAAATTATGACAGCTGATGTTAAGCAGGCTTACACTTCGATTCTTGATGCGGATATTTTACTTCCCTGAGCCACTACATTTTCTGATTTAGTATTATTAACTGCTTTTTTTGCACATAATATGTACAGTACAGGTATATTTATTAGTACATTACTATGGATTGTTGAACATTTTAAAAGAATACTGTAATTTAAATATGATTCTCTAAATGTACAGCGTAGCTCACTGATGTTTTTTTCAGCATGTGTAATTAATGTAAAAAGATAGTTTAGGTCATTTCAAGTCAAGTTTACTCACTGTCTTATAATAGATAACTATTTGAACAGCTTCATTTAGAAGAAATATAGCCAATTAACCATAGTATTATGTAACAATAACCAGTGGCGGCCCGTGAAATGTCCACCAGGGGGGGCTATTTCTCAAAAATAAAAAACGTTCCAAGTTCAAATCGTGTTTATTTATCAAATGCAGATCAACACAAGGTCAACAGAACAATTAAATGCTCAGGATGAGAAGAACCAATTTGACTCACTAAAACAACAAAGTACAAACAAAAAATATATAAATAAATAAATTATATATCAGCTCTTTTTTTTGAGTACCGGTTCTTTTAAATATTCCTAATTTTAAAGGTCCTAATGCACCTTAGCATATATAGCATTTCACCATATAAATGTACCTTAAATGTTTCAATGTTAATAGGAGCTATAGTTACTTGCAAGAGGCTTTCTTTTCATTCTCCAGATCAATACAGTGTTAAGAAATGTCACCACCAGTGACATTTAGTATATACAATTATTAATGTTTGATCTTTTTTATAAGCAAATTGAAATAAATGTAGCCATCAGAGTCCAATACAATAACCTGGAGGCTAGTGCTGGCATCCTAACTCCACAAACAAACAAAGAAAAAACAAACTCACCAGTTTCCACTTGTAGTCAGCTGAAGGCTTTTTTCACAAACAGAGCCATCTAAAAGTTGAGAGGCATATCAGTCAGGAATGGTAGTATAATAATATAAGCATTAGATAAAGACTAGCATTAGCATGCTAGCTCCAGAAACAAACTCACCAGTTGCCACTTTTAGAATAAACAGGTTTTTTAACAAACAGAGACTTCTAAAAGTTGAGAGGCATGTCAGTCATCAATAGCAAATAGGCATTATGGTTTAAAACCTACTTGGCTTGAGTCACTGACTGCACGGCTCATTTCCCAGTAAAAAAAAAAGACTGGAAGCACATAATCGGTAGGTACAGCTCACGTTGGACGTGTCCAGGGCGCTGAAATCTGCGCCCAGCATCTTCCCATTGTTTTGTAACATCGTGGAATAACTGCGCATGCACCATTTATAACGAGAGTCTATGGATACGACTCATGTGCCCCCCAGGACCGGAAATACGTCACCAATCAGAAAATGTTTTTTGAAACAAACATTATAACTCATCATTACTCATAAAATATTCATCCTACACAACTAAAAACATATATGCATATATTTCTAAATATTTTCATTTTATTATCAGGGGAGCTTTAAATTGTACTCAGTTACAAGTAAAAATACTGGTGTTATAAAACCGATCGCAGTGACAATATCTAAGATATTTGAATACTTAACCAAACTAATAACTCACACATACAAACAATAAAAAAGCAACAGGTAGCTGTAAAACATTGTACACCACAATATGTGTTTTAGAGTATGCTGACGTCTTGTAGCTGCTATCACTGTAGAGATTCAAGTTTGCATCCGGACATGTCTCCTTTTCACCCTCTGTACATGAAACATTCCTCCAGGTTCGACCATGAGCACTCGTCCTCAGCCTTTACCTCGTCATTTTCTCTGTTGACAGTTTGTCCTCTGTCTCCAGATTGTCTTTTCCTCCAAATCTTCAGTCCATAAATGACTCTCTACAGAGTTGTCCTTTGCTTACGCCATAGCTAATTGGCACGTTCACGATCTGAGAACCTTATTGGTTACAAAGATGCAGATGAAAGGTTTGAATATTACTGGTAATACAAATTGCGGCCGTACTCAGCGAGTATGAGTAAAAATACACATTTGAAAGAAATACTCATAAAAGTACAAGTAACCAAAAAATCTACTTAATTACAGTAACGTGATTATTTGTAATTTATTACTTCCACCCCTGCTAATACATTTCCTCAGAACTGAAATAAATAAATAAATCCGAACACTGCATTTAATGGAATAGTTGTAGTTTTTATTAAGGCAGCTGGGGAAGCATTGAGATAAAAACTAATTTATCCAAGAGGACAGTAAAGCATATTTTAACAAATCACATTGTATGGCATTGTATTGTATCAAATTAGTATTTTATTGTATCGTGCCATTTTGCATTGTATCAAATTGCATTCTATTTTTATATAATATTGCATTGTATTGTAATCATATAATATTGTATTTATTATATTGTACTGTATTGTATTTATTGTATTGTATCTTATCCAGGTAGTTTTACTGTATCATATTGCATTGTATATTATTGTATTGTATCATATCATACTGTATCATGTCACATTGTATCACATTGTATTGTATTGTAATCTATGTATTGCATTGTGCTGTTCCATGTTTGTTCATACTGAATCATATCATATTGTATCATTTTGATAGTTAAATTATGCTCAAAATGCTCAGTTGTCACAAAAATTGCATTTCATAACATCAGTCCTATACAGTACATTTTAATCATCTGATTATATTTTCACAAATAACCTTCTTAAACTGTTATTTTATTTTAATTTATTAACATAAAACAGCAATTTGCAACAACGTTGTCATGTTAATTTAACTGTTTTTGTCTTTTTAGCTTGAACATTACAAAATGCTTTTTTTTCTCCTAACAGATCTGGTCTTCCAGCAATGAGGGGACTGAGAAGATGTCAGTCTACTTGCTTCTTCTCTGCCAGACAGGCCAATGGAATTAACCCTGGATTAACCCACCAGGCCTCAGAGCAAGGTAATGGTCTTGGCTAATGGCAGCGGCTGCCCAGTGCCAGGTACCATTGACTGTCTGGCACGGTTCGCCCCATGTGAGGGGCAGTATGACAGCACAGCCATCTCCATACAGCTGGCGTTTGTTACCTCTGCCAGGCGCTGAGCTCAGATCAGGAGGAACACTGCTCTCTGGCCTCATCTCCATCTTCATAAACACAGGAAAGGATCTATTTGCAGCGCATGATATTTTTATTTGAGTCAAGGGATACATTAACAGAGAAGATTAAAACTTTTTGAAGTTGTGGAAGACTTTTTTTGAGTAGTCATATTTTGAACTGGCAGCAGCCGCCATGCAGTCACTAATAAACTGTCGGTTCTTTTTTGCTCGTGTCTTACTTGATGTAATGTTACAAACAGGAGCTGAGAAAAAAACGACTCCTCTTCAGTAGATTGGCTTATTTTAACTGTAGCCTGGTTTCTACCGAAGCAGAAGGCAGAATGGGTTCATATTTTTGGGTGTGAGTGGGTGTTTGTGTCTGGGAGGGGGTGGTCATCTAACCTCTCCTGCAATTTTAGTAGACCATAGCTCTGAATGGGAATGTGGTGGTTGGGGAGGAGGAGGGGGAGGGTCGTAAATTTTCTCTGAGTCAGGGCAAAGCTGATTGATCTCTGAGTGTAAAATCGATAAGGAGACACTGTCATTTTTGTAAAGGATGAGTTGGAAAGAGAAAATAAATTAGGACTCCCTGGATCAGACGTGCACACTCACCAAGGCTTTGGTCTCATTAATTCAGTACAGGCTGGATTTTTGGCGATGCGGTGTCCACAGCTTCAATCTTACAGGTGCCTGTTCTGTGGCAGGCTGTGCTGGCAGCAGCAGACCCTTTTTAATACTATGTATATTTCATCACATATAGCCACGCAGAGGAGTCAGACACTTGCCCTTGCACCCCCTCCACGTCTTGATTCCTGATTAATCTCTGTTGTTATTTCCAGAAGTACATCATGCCAGGGGTTGATTAAATCAGGAATTGAAAGCTATTGTCTTTCTTGCATGTCCCTTATCAGAACCAGCAGTGGTCATTTGTCTCGAGTTGTTACAAGAAATAAAGATCGGTGCACTTTTCTCTTCCGCATGATATTGCTCAAAGATTAATTTACCACTTCTCATCTCTTTGCTGCTCAGTTTACCGTCTGCGCTGTCTCCTGTGACATTTTTCACGCTTAGATATGCTGTTTTCACTTATTCATTCCTGTTTCACCTTGATCCTCTCATCTATTATATTGCACTACTTCCGAACACACAGAGAATAAAGTCCTCACTCCTTATTGGATTGATGGGTACAAAAAACCGTTGCATAATATCAACTTTCAGCGGGCCATTTTTCACCACCACCATCACACCTATGTTTCATGTGATCAGCAGTCGTGATTTGCTTTGTGCTCGCATCTCCAGCTGGTGTCTTTGTTCATACCCTTGTGCTTTGTGTCATGCAGGACGCATCTTTGTCTGAAGCCATGCGTGCATCTGCGCAGTGGCTTTTATCAGCCGGTGTCTTGTGTTGTCAGATGTTGCTGAGGATCCACTCATCATGCTGCTGTCTCTGTTGTTCAGTGGGGCTATTAATGACACATACGGCTATCAGGAGGAAGCTCTTGGGGGACTGGCAGGCATATAATACTCCCTTTTGGGCTCACTCTGAATAATCTACAGGTCAAAGGGGCGTTGCGTGCAGCTTTGGGCTGTACAAGCAACATGGGATACAAACCTGACAGGCTGAAGACGGTCACAGATCAATTTTGAAGACTTGTACAGAGACAGAAAATATCGCAGACCTTGTGCTGAATTTCATCTCTCTCTTGGCTGCACTTGAGAGAGACAAGGCTAACTAGACCAGATTTATCTTGAGGTATAAAACAAAGAAATAAAAAGGAGGTCCGGGGACACGTGTTTTGCACACCAAAAGAGTAATTATTTAAACTGCATTGGTGAAAGGACATAATTTGTATTTCAAATACTCATTTAATTCACATTCACTAAGCAGGTTATCAAATTAAATCAGGGCTCTGTTAGGCCTGCCACTTGGGCTTTTGGGCCCAGTTTCATGTGTAAAATTGGCCAACAAGAGATTTGGGGAGCGCTTTGCACACTCCTGTCACGTCATCCCTTGGCTCCCCTCGGGAGGCCAATCCCAGGGTCAGCGCCTGTGGAGAGATGCCTTTTTGGACTGCCACAGGGTGACAGAGCCGCAACACCATCTCCAGCTGGGCAACTTATTACAGCCCCCATTTATTTTTCCAACCCTCCTCACCTGCCCCAGCCATTCACAACATCATCAAGCCATCACATATTCATGAAGCTGAAGTGTGTGGTTTGTGGGGATTGGGTGAGGGGGGGCGGTGTAGCGGTGCAGTGACACTGTGCTGGTGGTGGTAGCAGTGGTGCCGTGGTTGGTGAGACTACAGTCGGAGCCCGTGGTGGGGTAAATCTGCAGGTGGCTGTCACATCCGTAATTGCCTCATACTTCCCTCTGCAGCGTAAAATTGTTTTCATTATGTGTCATGCACACAGTGCCAGGCAAGGGCCCCTTGAGAGCATTCCCAAGAGCCAGAGGGAGGAGGCACTCCACTTAAACAGCCGCTTAGCTTCAAATAAGAAAGGAGAAAAGGAGCAGGGAGAGGAGGTGGAGGAGGAGGAGGACAGGAGAGAGGGAAGGGGTGTGGAAAAAACAGAGGAAGCTCATCATTAACTGTGTTCGAACAACAGCAGACAAGTGTGAGCTCATGCACAAAAACCCAGGCAGAGCTTATCCCAAACATCTCAGTTACCAGGGGGGAGTTGTGTGGCTTCAACCTCGCCGTGAGCTCCTGGAGGGGCTTCCGTTGTCAGCGGAGTAGGGGGGGTGCGGGCGTGGGGAGAGAGAGAAAAACAGAGCGCGGGAAAAGAAAGAGAGAAGAAGTTTCCACCTGACTGGAGTTCCCATGGTTTGCCATGCAGGAGGGTAAGCAGGTTTGAGCAATAAACTCAGGCATTGTCAGGAAATAATGCTCAGTCAGGTCCCGGCACTGGGATTCAAGGGTGTCTTTTTCTGTGCTCCCTGCGCTGCACTAATCACAGGCCTACTTTGTTTAATTGCAGCAAAAGGGAGAAAATGTGTTCAAGAAGTCATCCTAATCCCTCCCCTTTACCCCCCGCTCCCTCACAACAGCCCCCGGCAAGATCTTCTACTCCGTACTCTGCTGCTCTCCTCTGATTCCTACCCCCTTTCCTTTTTTAATGAATTGTGGGCCTTTAGAGAGACAACAAACAGCAGAACTGCGATAAATAAAACATACACTAGGGGTGGGGGTGGGGGGTTGGGTTATAGGTAGGAGCCTGAGGCTGATTATCCAGAAAGGATGAATTTAAACACTTTTGCAGTGGTCTTTGGATGCTGCTGGTGCACAGGAGGTGGTAGAGCGGAGGGAGCTGCAAAAGCACGTCAAGTCTCCATTTGACACAAATTCGCTTTTTCTGCTTTCAGTCACAGATTTGGAAACCGAAGGTGCTGCACATTGTACTTGATGACTCTGGGGTCACATGCACCAGGGGGCAAAAGAGGGGATTTATCAATCAGGACTCCTCATCTTTCTAAAGCTGAATAAAAAAAACTGGACAAACCAGACCCCCTTTTTGAGGCTTTTCTTATTCATTAGATCTGGATCCTGGCTTCTTCCTTTACCTTCTCTTTGTGGAGAGCGAAGCATCACAAGCATAGAAAACCCCTCAGTGGTTGAGGGACGTTTTGAAAAGATCATGTCATGAACTCTACCTTCAAAGATGGAATTGTTTTTTATAATTTTGAGTCAAAATCATTTTTTAAACTTGTTCGAATGCATGGTGGTGTCAAACTCGTAATGGGGCCAAAATTAAAACCTTTTTCAAATTAAGGGCCGATTTCAGAATCTACATTACCGTATTCGTCTGTGTATAATACGCGTTTTTTTTTTTGTTGCTCATTTGCATGTCCTGCGTATTATACACCGAGGCGTATTATCTACGGATTTTTTCCCATATTTTTAGACCCATTTTTACCTCTGTTTTGCCGGTTTTCATTTTGGCCAAAAATGGTGCAGTACCAGTTTTGGCCGCTATGGGCGCTATGGGCAGCAGCAGAGGACTCAGAGAGCGAGGAGGAAGAGGAAGAAGAAGCAACAGGGACCTTGTACCGGTGACCTGCCTCGTGCTGCAGGCTGCAGCCTGCAGCAAGGAGTACTTGGAACTTTTTGCCAGCGAGACGGAAGACGAAGAGTTTGAAGGATTTGAATAGGTACCGGTAGTGTAAATAATTTGTTTGAATAAAAACTGTAAACGATATCTGTTTCTGTCATTTTTATGGGCGGGGTGAGCGTGTATTAATTTTAAAGCCGCTAATATTTATGTTGTTGTAACCGTCAAAGTGCATTTATTAACAAAAATTAAACAGAGACACGTTAACATATGTACAGTATTCAGCTAACAAATATATTTTTATTAGGTGTTTCTGTGTGGTAGTTTAATTTTAATTAAATTCAGCTCTTGCTGCAAACCGTTTTTCTGTGTGCGCGCATCATGTTTACATTTTAAATTCAGCTGATTTGTAATCATTTATTAACAAAAATTAAACCGAGACACGTTAACATATATATTCAGCTAACAAATATATTTTTATTAGGTGTTTCTGTGCGGTAGTTTAATTTTAATTAAATTCAGCTCTTGCTGCAAACCGTTTTTCTGTGTGCGCACATCATGTTTACATTTTAAATTCAGCTGATTTATAATCATTTATTAACAAAAATTTAACCGAGACACGTTAACATATATATTCAGCTAACAAATATATTTTTATTAGGTGTTTCTGTGCGGTAGTTTAATTTTAATTAAATTCAGCTCTTGCTGCAAACCGTTTTTCTGTGTGCGCGCATCATGTTTACATTTTAAATTCAGCTGATTTGTAATCATTTATTAACAAAAATTAAACCGAGACACGTTAACATATATATTCAGCTAACAAATATATATTTTTAAGTGTTTCTGTACGGTAGTTTAATTTTAATTAAATTCAGCTCTCGCTCCAAACCGGGCCTGTGGGCCTGTTGTGTGTGTGCGCACATCGTGTTGTTTACATTTTAAATTCAGCTGATTTGTAATCATTTATTAACAAAAAATAAACAGAGGCTCGTTAACATATATATTCAGCTAACAAATATATTTTTAGGCGTTTCTGTAGTTAAATTTTAATGAAATTCAGCTCTGCACAATGGACCGCATTTCCCGGTTGTCTCAGCGGTGACGCGTTACGTCGGCGTCGGGGAGGGTTTGGCGCCATCTAGTGGTCATAAAAAAGACCGTCACGGCAGCGCGTATTAAACACCGAAACATATAATGCATGTTTTTTTTCTAGTTTTTGGCAATAATTGGTCAAAGCGTATTATACACAGGTGCGTATTATACACCGACGAATACGGTAGCTCAAATCAGATACCCATCATCTTTTCTGGGTCACAGGTTCCTCAACAAGAGTTTGATTGGTCTCATTTGACATTCTCTGTTGTGCTTTCAACATCACAATAAAAGTTTACTGAAAAAAATTCAAGAGATAGAAGTATTGTACGTTTCACATATCATCTTGGGGGCCAGATGTCAACACAACGAGGGCCACATTTGGCCCATGGGCCTTGAGTTTGACACATATGCACAGTGTCAGTGAATATTTAAAAAAGGGAAATAAAAAATGAAAATTCTGTTGTACAAAAGAAGTTCTTCTCTTTTTTTGCTGCTTATTAATGATGTCTAACATTTTGGTTTAGTAAAAATTTGGGTTTTAACATAAAGTTTTTGAAACTTGAACAAAAAATTATTTTACAAATCTAAAGAATATGGTGTGAAACATTTCGACTCTACATTTTATAATACAAATTGTAACATTACTCTTAAGATCTGAGGAAACACACCTCCACAATTAAAACCAGATGTGTTTATTTTATTGTCTTTACAAGACTCACAGCACAATAAAATTTTAATAGTTGTTTTATTCCGACATTTAGCTGTAATTTTCAAAGTCTCTTAGTTAGATTTATGTTTCAGAAATTTCCAATACATCTTTTCTCATTACTGTATACTGTAACATAAAAAAACACTCAAAGCGTCTGCATGGTTAATAAAATGTATGATTTTGTTCAGCCTTTGGAAGCCCTTTAATAAAGCTCTTTTAAACTTAATATTAAAACATTTTGCACAAAGCAAACTTCAAATATTAGTGAAGTGATGAAGGAATTCTGTGCAGCCCCTCTGGTCTAAGTGGATGAGGGTTTAGATGAAAAACTCCACCCTAAGTAAACGACTTCCCATGTGACCCGGGGCAAGTCACTTAACCCCTGCTTCATGCCCGCTGCTTCAAGTTTAAACAAGAGGACTGCTCAGTTCTATCCACACACTCTCCTCAAGCCCCCTCAGACCAAATCATTTTGCTCAGGGTGAAAAGCTCACACACGTACAAATAAACCATCTTTATATTGATATTCAACCACTGGCATGAAACAGAAGCACTGCTGAAGAACGACAAACTGCATTTAGCACCCAGATCTTTTTTATTTATTTAATTTAATTATAAAGTGTAATTTAAAGCAAAATATTGTGGTCAGATATTAATCATATGATTTCAGCTGATATTATTTTTACAATGCTTTCTATGATTGTCCACAAGAGACTGTTGCAAGCCACCAAGGGCCACTGCTGCCTGTGAATGAAACATTACAACCTGAACTTTTTCGGCCTCCCTGAAAGGCTGTTTAAATGGTTTGGTTTATTATTGGCCAAAGGAAGGCTAAAGGCTTCTGTCAGCATTTGGGAGAGGGAATCACTGCCTCTTTACCGGACAGCTGTTCCTGCCCTACCACACTTTTCATATGGATATGTATGTTAATGACAGGCAATGGACTGGAGATGAAGAGGCCCGAGCTCTAGGCCCTCTCTTCAGCGCACTTCTAAAGCCCACACAAAAGGAGCAGTAAAAGAGGCTGCAATGGTGAAGCTCCCACTTTTGTGCTCTGAATTAGTTCTGCAAGCAATGAAAGTGATCTTTTCTGGACGACAGGGGAAGTCTGCCGATGGCTGGATCAACTCATTAGCACAAAAAGTCTGTTGGGACATATAATTGACTGACACAGATCCCCCTGCCTGTCACAACACAGCACAAGCTGAAGGAAAGGACAGGAAAAAATATCCTTTTTAAAACATACCTAACAGTTTTGATTCAAGCCTCCTTCGTCCTTAAAGTGCTGCTTGTATTTACTTCCTTCATGCAAATGTAGCATCCTGCAGCTTGCTGACAGCCATCAGCGCTGCATCCTGTTGTTGTCAACAGTACCGATATCAAATCTATTGTCTTTAGTCAACAGGAAGACAAAAACAAGTCTCATGAACTCTTTCATTCCAGAGAAACTTTAAGGATTGTCTTGTTGGATACATCCCACTGCTTTTTAATTCTTTTCACGTAGCGGTTGAAATTTACCATCACACACTTGTATTTTTTCTGTTGTCAGATTATTTTGATGCGTTTTTGTCTTCTTCATGGTTTGTTAAAAAATAAATAATTTGGATTTATATGAATATCAAAACTGAATTCTGAACATGCAGCAGGAATCGTCCTCTCTTCCTAATTTTACTTTCATTTTTAAAGTGGAGTAACAAATCTGCTCAGCACACCAGAAGCCCCTAATGGCTGCATCATGGTGAAATTGACTGGAAAATGCTGTTTTAATTTCCATGTTAATTGAAATGGACTAATTGTTAATATATTCTGAGTGCAACAAACCCAGAATGGATTTTTTTTTTTTTTTTTTACTAAAAATTGAATCTCTTTAGAAATCACTTTGGAAGCAATTTCAGAATTTTTGTGTGGCCATGCATCAAAATGATGCAAATCTTTTAACTTTTTTCCCCTTTGGTTACTGATATGTGTTGTTTTTTGTTTTAACTCGGAGCCATGGACAGAGTGAAGAAGTCCACTAGAAAACAATTGCCATTGTTGTTCCATTTTTAGGCAGCAGAATTTTGTCATGCAGCTAAATAGGGTATTCTTCATGGTCTCCCTTCGTCACAGGCAACTATAGAAATTAGCCCTACGTTTCTCGGCTCTCACACATGGATACACACGCTTGCATGGACACAAGAAAAATTTCTTTTCTTCTGTCAGCATTCCTGCCCAACAATGGCTAGATTAGTGGACGTGAGGGCCCCCTCGGGGGCATGTATTGTGGCACAAAATACCCTCGGCAGGAACAGCTGGTAGGGGTTAATGGCTACTGAACCTCTCAGCCGGAGCCCTTTCTCTATTGTGTGTTTCGCTCATGGGAAGGAAGGAGGCCACTGACAGCTTCTTGGGTGTGAGGAACCCTCGGAACAGCACCCGGGTCACCCCAAATGGGGAACAGGGCAGCGGGTGAGGGGGGGAAAGGGAGGGGGATGGTGATGCTCAGTGTGGTATAGCAATAGAGAAGTCCCTGCAGACTGAAAAGCTGCATATTTACACGTCCAGCACCCGAATTAGCATCAGCAGAAAACAATATGGGCTGCAAAAACAGGGGTGACAACCTGTAAATGTAGAGGGAAGGCACTGAAACTGATAGTTGATGTTTACAGGAAAGAAATGCCCAGCCTGTGCTCTCTGGTGTGTCCTAATTATAATGAGTTTCAGCCATGGTTTGATGTGATATTGGCACCAAGTCCCCCACCACCGTAATAATGGCCCTGAGCATTAGCATTCAAAGTCAGGGCATACAGGAAGCAGGCTGTTCTATGCCTGTCTGTGTATTTCAGCCACGTCTT
>JBBPBX010001299.1:46355-66355 GCA_038048925.1 Garcialebias charrua
TGGTCCATGCCACACTGGGTCCCAACACCAATATGCAGCACCCGCTCAGCCAATCACAACTAAGCACATCCTTCCCTGTGCATCATACGCATGCCACATGTCACAACGCACCAGAGGAGGGCACTGGTGGACTGGAAGATGGGCCTGCAGGCCTGCCTTGCGGCCTACAGGCATATGTCAGCTGCCAAAGCAGCATGAAACAATATATGTGTTTTATAGGCATGTAACGGTTGTAGTGAGTGTACCGAACCGTTTCGGTACACCACGTTCGGTTTGGTCCACCTACGTACCGTTTCGGTTATTTTTTCACTCATTAAACATTCTTAACAGGGGAATATATGCATCGCGGAACAAAATTTCCTGGGTGCGTTTCAGCACGGAGCTATTATCGCGCAGCACGCGCAGCATTTAGCCGTTAGCATCTCGTGCGGTCTCCTGTTTGTGAACGTTATAGCTTTCTTGTTAAAAGACGAGCGCACACGCAGCTTGTGTGGACTTTGTTTCATGAAGACTCTGCAGCAGCTGCGTGACGCAGCTCTCTGCAGCAGCAACACGTCTAACGTGAACGCGCTGGAAACTATGTCATCCGAACGTGAACGAAAAAACATCAGCTGTTGCTGAAACAGCGCTAACAACAGCTGCATTAAAACTACTTCATCAGGTAATCAGAGCGGTCCAGAGCAATAACACAAGCTGTATGAGTTTTTAAATCTCTGAATCTGTCTGAACGTTGTTATATGCGCAGGCTTTAAAGTTGCTGAGCGTCGCTATGAGACATTCATCACGTCAACACTTCAAAAAGTTCAGCTCTTTATGAAAAAACTAACTGATGTTGTCAACAAGCCCTGGACCAGATTAAAGCCCTGCCATGATGATGAAGAGTGAGCGATTCAACCGTTCAAGAGGTATTGTTCTTTTATTATTATTATCTAAATAATCTTTTTTTTTTAAATCATAATCTTATTAACTTGTTTTTTTTTTTAACCTCTTGTTTTTTATTTCCAGTCTGTGACAGAGGTAGCTGCTCTCTTATCCACTTCAGGGAAATCCACCTGCAGCTAAGAAGTGTGTGATGACTGAACTGAACTCTGAACTTTTCCAGGCACCTGTCCCACCAAGAAGAAGTTGTGAGTACAGTAATGAGGACAAATACAACCACACTGCTGCTACTGGACAAAAACTTGATTAGTTAGATTGTAAACAGTCTGTTGCTGCTTATTGTTCTGGTTCTGACTGTTATTGTATTTATTAAGATTTGTATTATTGTTCATATAGTTTATTTATTGTAGAGTGCTGTTTATTTAAAATATCATCCAAATGGGTCACTTTTATTTATTACTACAATACAATACAAACATATTTTTGGCATATTTTCAAAATAAACATTTTGTAAGTCTTTATTTTGTCAAAAAAAAAAAATCTTTGTACCGAAAATAAACCGAACCGAGCCCTCCTTGTAGTTGAACCGAACCGAAATGTGATTTTAGCGTACCGTTATACCCCTAGTGTTTTATATTGTTTTTGTGTTTTTATTTTTATTTTGCAACAGCGCCAGAGGGTGGAACAGCCTCTGGTGGGCGACCCTTAAAACAGGGGAACATAACTGTCACTGAACTATGTACAGAACGGGTTAGAACTTCATTAAAACAACAATCAGACAACAGTCACAGAACACTGAGACTGATGGTGAACACTCGCACATCATGCCTGTTGGCAGGTTGATGTGGGACAGTAACGCATCATGAAGGACTCCACAACTACTAATCTAGGACTCCTAGAACTGAGTGAGTCATAGAAAATCCAGACACATCACGCAGATAGAACCTCATGAACGTGCAAGGTGTAGCCCACGTTGCGGCTGCACAAATGTCACTAACTGCCATCCCACCATGCAGTGCTGTGGAAGACGCTATCGTCCGCATGGAGTACGCGCACAGTGTCTGAGGTTCTGCTCCAGACGTCCTGTACACCTCTGACATGGCCTCACACAGCCAGTGGGAGAGGCACTGGGGGGACAGAGCACGCCCAACAGAGCTGTCCCTGAAGTGAACACACAAACTTTGAGAATGATGTAATCCGGCCATGCGTGACACATAACACTTGAGCACACAGACTGGGCACAACAAATGAGAAGTTGCTTCTTCCTCCGACGTGTGTGGGGGAAGATGAAAACCATCTAGTGTGATTGTCCGTGATTTAAAGGAACTATTTATGCATTTTGGCATAAAGGCCGGATTGGGCC
Source organism: Garcialebias charrua (assembly GCA_038048925.1). NCBI lineage: Eukaryota > Metazoa > Chordata > Actinopteri > Cyprinodontiformes > Rivulidae > Garcialebias > Garcialebias charrua. The sequence continues at coordinate 48,598 of JBBPBX010001299.1, forward strand.
TTAAAATTGCAGAGCTCCCGTCAGACTGAATTTGTAAACATGAAGGAGCCACAGAAAGTGCACATAAATCACTTACTCTCTTTGCTGACGTGAGTGCCAGCAACAGTGCTGTTTTGAGGGACATGAACTTCATCGGCACCTCACCTAAAGGTTCAAAAGGATCTTTAAGTAGCGCGGGTAAAACCAAGGACAAGTCCCATGGGGGAGCGAGGGCGTGCGCCGCCAGTCTGTGCCGTCGTATGCCCTTTAAAGCGTATCATCAGAGGATGATTAAACAACGTCCTGTTACCAAACCCCTCGTGACACGAGGAAATAGCTGCAACGTAAACCTTAATGGTGCTGAAAGCTAAATTCCTGTCCATCAGCAGTTGCAGGAATGACAGTCCGCAGCCAATCTCACATGATGTGGTGTCAACATCTTTTTCAGTGCACCAACGCTGAAAAGCTGCCCATTTAGACGCGTAAAGAGTTGTTGTGGACACTGCTCGTGCATCTTAGATAGTCTGGACAACAGCTGGAGAGAGGCCCAACCGTTCTAAACGGTTCCATTCAGCATCCAAGCCCAAAGGGTATGGCCTATCTCTGGAACTGCATGATCACCCCTCCTGCCTGGAGGAGCACGTCCTTTCTCCATGGAAGCTGCAGAGTTTGGGCCGACATCAGCTGCTGCAGGTCCGGGAACCATGGTGCATTTTTGCGCTCTGGAGCTATCAGGATGACTGACAGCTTCTCCTTCCGCACTCGCTTATTCCAGCACGCGCAGAATAAGAGGGACTGGCGGAAACACATATAGAAGTTTCTTTGGTCATGAGTTGTGCGCAAAAGTGTCCACTCCCAAGGGGAGGGGGAGGGTTGTCTTTTGGGCTCGGAGAGAACCACAGTGGGCACTGTGCGTTTTCCCATGACATAACAGGTCGCCGCCGCACGGCCTAATCTGGTCCAGATCCGAGCTATCACGTCGGGATGGAGAGCCCAATCTCCATGACGTGGACCGCCCCTCGACATGATGTCCGCTCCTTTGTTCAGACCACCGGGAATGTACATTGCTCGTAGAGAGGGTCGATTTTGGTGAGCCCAGAGCAGGAGTTTCCTCGCCACGCCCAGCAGTTGTGCTGACCGAACGCCGCCCTGGCGATTTATGTACAATGCTGCCACCTTGTTGTCGGTGTGTATCAGTACATGCTCATTTCGAAGCAGGGGAGCAAAGTGCTACACCACTGTGAAAACTGTCAGAAGTTCCAACACGTTTATATGGAGGAAAGTGTGCTCCGGCCACCTCGCACCAACTGTCTGAGTCTGACATGTCCCATCCAGCCCATCAGAGATGCGTCTGTGAACACCGGGACGTGTTACGTAGGTGTGGTCATGGAGACTCCCTCCGCCAGTGTGAGGGGGTTCCCCCAGTGACATAAGTCGGTTTCCACGGAGTGGGGGGAACCACGATCATCCGCCTCTTCTGACGCACAGTATCTATGCGTAGGCGGCTAAACCAGTGCTGCAGAGATCTCATATGCAGCAAGCCGTGATGCACGACTACATGAGTAGCCGCCATCAAGCCGAGGAGGCGCATGATGGACGCCGCCGTCACCACCCTTCTGGGTCTGACATGGATCAGCTAAGCTGTCAGGTCGAGGGTTCTCTGCTCTGACAGACGTGCTCTCATCGTGTGCGAGTTTAGTTCCACTCCCAGATAAACAATAGTCTGAGCGGGGAGGGAGGAGCTCTTCTCCCAGTTTACTGAAACCCCCAGGATTATCAGATGTTCTGCTAGAGCCTTGGTCTGGATTTCAGCTTCCTCTTTGTACCTGCTCAACAGAAGCAGATCGTCCAGATAAAATAATTTTCTCATCCCAACTGTGCATAACGGTTGGATGGTGGTCTCCACGTACCTCGTGAAAGTCCTGGGAGCGAGGGAATAGCCGAAAAGAAGCAAAAACGCAGGAACTACCTATGTTTTGGGACAATGGGGATGTGTCAGTAAACATCTCGCAGGTCAATGGATGTAAACCAGTCGTCCTAGTGGATGTTTCTCCACAGCTGTTTATTGTCAGCATGTGAATACCTCTCTCCACAATCGATTTGTTGAAGATAGGCAAATCGAGAATTGGTTGCCATCCCCCTTTCTCTTTGTTATGAGAAATAATGGGAGTAAAAACCTGTGTTTTCCTCCTATCTGGCACCATGGAGACCACTCCTTTCATCAGTAGCTCCTGAATCTCTGACAGGAGGGAGGAGCTGCGTTCTGGGCATGACAGCACCGTCTCCAATCTTCCTCTGAATGGGGGTGGTTTTGCTACAAATTGAAGCGCACCACCTTTGCCCATGAGAGCGTCTATCGCTTTGAATGTGAAACGCGAGGAGGGCGATGTTGTGAAACGCGAGGAGGGCGATGTTGTTACTGGCCGCCGCCTGCACAGAGCACTGGTGAGCTCTGTTGGACAGCTGCATGATGGTCTGGTCGTGCCTCCCGGGCGGGACCGGTTTCTGATCCATCCTGTTGGCCTTCGCTCTGAGTACCTCCGCGAGGCCCCGCTCTAGGGGGGTGGGGGTGGGCACTGATGGGAATCCCCATTCAGTAAAACCCTCCACCTTCGTTATTGGAGCGAACGTCGACACATGTGCCTTCCTTTTGGCGGACGCTGCTATGACCTCGTTCCAGTGTGATCTCAAAGCTGGAAGCGAGACCAGATTGGGTCAAGGCGCCTAGGCGACGGGGTGCCGAACCTTCCCGCCATGGAAGCGAGACCAGATTGGGTCAAGGCGCCTAGGCGACGGGGTGCCGAACCTTCCCGCCAGGTCATCCGACCTGGGAGGGGGGAGTCGGAACGCACAGGCCTTTCGTGTCCGCTGCTTCTTTGATGATGGCGGGCAGCTCCTGCAGAAGATCTCACTCCTGTATGTGAAAAACGTTGTGTCAACAGTAGGCATGTAACGAGATCTCGTTGTACGAGATCTCGCGATATTAAACTCCCGCGATATCTCTCGTTGAGAGGTAACGTTGTCTCGCGAGACGCTAATGCTAGCGCTAGCAGAGCCCCTAGCAAGTCAGCGTCACGGACAGCATGGCTTCGCCGGATGAAGTTGCTATAGAAGACGCCCCAACTACTGATGGAGGGTCCCGGTGCCGCAGACGCCTCTACATTGATGGAGGGTCCCGGCGCTGCCGACGCTGCCCCGAATGTAAAGACACACGCGTAAACACCGGTGTGACCGGTGTTGCCAGATAGAGTCCCACCCACCCAAAGCACTCTTTACCCGCAAAAGTCAGAAGGAAAATCGCGGTGAACCGCCCAATCTGGCAACACTGGTGAGTGACGGCTGCAGATTCGAGAGGGTACTTGGCAGATTCAGTGCTGATGCGGATATTTATGTTCAATTTTTGGAAAGTCCTGCGTGAATATCTATTTTTTTTAAACAAAGTTGAACGTTCTAAGGTCTAAGGAGATTCAATCAGTAAAATGAAGACATCAGTTGGGTTTGTAATACATGTTAAAACAGAATAAAAGCCTTTTTGCGGCATAAAACCGATCTTTGAAGTTTTCTTGAACTAATGTTAAAATCTCGTCTCGTTCTCGCGAGATCTGTGATTTGTCTCGTCTCGTCTCGTGAGTTTTGTGTATCGTTACACTCTTAGTCAACAGAGGTTTTGATGAGAGGTGATCAACCCTGCTGGGCAACCTGGGAACTGAACCGGGGGATACAACTCTGTTTACGGCAGAAAGCGGGGGTCTTTTTTCTTACCCGGCTCCATCTGCGTAGCACGTGGCTCATCAGGTGTGAAAACAGGAGTGCTTTGTCACGTTGCTCCAGCTCTAGTATCTCGTAAACAGCTGTTTATCAGAGACCGGATTGTTATTGGTGGAAAACGTGTGTGTTAGTGCTGCTGAGGGGCCGTACGGTCCAACAGGCAGGCTCGAAGCAGGTGAGGAGGATCTGCTCTTTAGAGACTGTTGGTGTTTTATCTCAAAACAACAATTTATATCGCACACACTTCCCGCAACGAGTCATTTCTTCTGCTGTCGTCTGTGCGGCTGCTGGTGCTGCTGTTGCTACTGACTACTCCAGGTCCGTCGGTCGTGGCGGCCATGCCGACCACGACTTCTCCCTCGGTGGGGGGTAGGGCCGGCCCTGCGCACTTCAACAGAAGTGGAGCGACACGGCGGCTAGCTCCATCCGGCTGGCGAGTGAAGGGAGAGGCCGGTTCCGAACCTCCCGAGGGGAACGGGCCGGCCTCGCTAGCTACCCCCTAGGATGCGTAGACCGTCAGCTGCTTACCACAGGCTGTGCGGAGTGTCCACCTTCAGTTGAGCCTCTGTTGTCGCTTGGACAAGGAGGTCAAACCGGCGCTCTTTTTCCTCCTCCGTCAGGAGCTGGCAGGTTGGGCTGTTGGACTCCAAAGCACGCCTCACATAGTGGGTGCTTGTCTGCCACCAGGATGAAGCCAAATTCACATCCTGTGCATCCCTTGAAGGGTCTTTTGAAGGACATGTTGTCTCTTGGTAGAAATCTTTGTTAGCGTTAGACGTGAAATTTTTTTAGGGACATCATTCATCACTAAAAATAGCAGGCCCTGTGATTACGTTAACAGCAGGCGTGCGTCTCCTGTAGTTTTCATTCAAGAACAACACCACAAGGAACAGTTTTCTTCTTGGTCGTGGTTTTAACTAAATAAATAAGACACCATTCATCAATTCTTGTAGCCATTGTTGATTGAAAAGCTTCCCGGAGACATTCGATAGCCGCGCCACGCTACTCTCGAGAGCGAGGAGGCTGGAGCTACTGTTAGCGTTGCTTTAGTGGGCCCTGAGCGCTAACGGCAGATGCGTGCGTTCTGTAGCTTTTCATGCAGTAAACAACACTACAAAGGACCATTTTCTTCCTGGTCGTAGTTTAAATAAATAAAGACGTCACTCACCGCTGATAAGGCTTCCCGATGACATCACTAGCCAGGCCGTGCTACTCCCCCGAGAAGAGGCCGGGGCTACTGTTAGCATCGCTTTAGTGTGCCCTAGCGCTAATGGCAGATACGTGTGTTCTGTGGCTTTTCATTCAGAAAACATCACCACAAAGGACCATCTTCCTCCTTGTCGTGGTTAGGTAATAAATAAAGACGTCACTCACCACTGATAATTGTTCCCGATGACATTGTTAGCCACCGCTACTCGCTCCCCATTTAGGGGAGAGAACCGTGCGGCTAGCTAGCATTGCCTTTTTTTCGGGTGACTCGTTCGAATCACTTTGCGGTTCCTTCGAGAACAAAAAAAGGCGATGGCCTCGTTCAGTGAGTAGTTTTCCGCCACAAAGCAAACCCCGACATTAGCGTGTAGCATGTCGGCCTGAAGGGTTGCCCGTCTGCCTGTCTAGTTCTGGAGAGAGCTCACATGACGGCAGCGGGAGTAGGGCGGGTGAGGAGCTTAACAAGGACTTCTATGGTTTCTTCTTTATTTTTGAGAATAGGTCTTCAGTCGAAAGCTGAATGATTAATAGAGGAAGTGACCCCTGTGTCAACGGATTAAGTAGACACGGGGGTGGGCCCACACAGTAGGTAGGCATGGTAGGTTATTCAGTATGACACTGACGCGAGAGAGATATCCAATAAGCGAAGAGCTAAAGGGCGTAGCCTAATATGAAATAGAACCCACGTTGTTAAAGTCAATCAGGTCAGACGTTTTTAATACAAGTTGTTTTTTACCTTACCTTTACTTTAACAGAGATCCAGTCAAGTCCAGTTTGGTCAACCACTGGCAATAGCAACAGGGGGAGTGATGGTTCAGAGGCTAGAGAAGGCGAGCCTGCAATCAGATGGATGCCGGTTCAATCCCCCGGACCGACAACATCAAAATGTGGATGGGAAAGGTGATCGTCTCCATCCTCATTTGCCCCACTCTGGGCCCTTGAGAAAGGCTGTTAACTCCCACCATCTGCTCTTTGGGCACTCTAGATCAGGGGTTCTCAAACTTTTTGGGTTCAGGGGCCCCCTTAGCCTGGCCCTCGCCATTCCTACGCAGCTCCGCTCAATTCTCATTTCCCTTCACTGCTTAGTCTGGGACTTCTCCCATAGACAACGATTTCTCCGGTAGATTTTTGACCGGACCAATCAGAGAACAGAAGGGGCGGAGTTTTTGGCCCCTAACCCACGCCCCCACTTGTCCCAGCGCAGCCAGCGAGCAGCCGCATGTTCTCATTCAAAGCGATGCAGGACTGTTTTATATGTGACACAAATGTATTAATTTCCCCTTCTCTCTCTCCCAGCAACACGATGCTTTCGTCTGTTTTGTCCTGCACGCCGCAATTTGCCGGCACGTCTTTGTCTTGTCTACGTGTTCAAGAACGCAAGTATAGCCGTGAATTCCTGCTTGATGTCGGAAAAACCGCTCATTTGGGAATAAACAGCGAACTCCAGGAGAAGCTACATGAGCTCGAGGAGGAGTTACGTGAGCTTCGTGACTGCGAGCTGCTCTGGAAGCCAGCCCCGAGCCTCGCTTCATCGCGCCCGCCGTGGAAGTACCACAAGCGGCGTGACGCTTCACCGCGCCCGCCATGGAAACGCCACAAGCGGCGTGACAGGAAACAGAAGCGGGGTAAACGCGGAGGTATCAGAGCTAGGCTAGCAGCTAGCCCACACAGGCCGGCTATTCCATCCATGGTTCTGGCTAACGTGCGCTCCTTGGACAACAAATTGGATTATATACGCCTGCTACGAACGACACAAAAGACTGTGAGAGACTGTTGTGTGTTTGTATTCACGGAAACGTGGCTTAACAACAACGTTCTGGACCACGCTATCCAGTTGGAGCAGCTAACATGCTACAGAGCGGACCGAGCTTTCATCAAGGGAGGTAAGACTCGCGGAGGCGGGCTCTGTGTTTACATCAACAACGCATGGTGTCGTGATGCTGCTGTGGTCTACAAACACTGCTCACATTTAGTGGAGTTCATGACTATTAAATGCAGACCGTTCTACATACCGAGGGAGTTTACAGCTGTTTTGATTGTTGCTGTATATATCCCTCCAAGCTCCAACAGCAAAGATAGAGGTGAGGCACTGAATGAACTATATCTGCACATCAGTGAGCAACAAACAGCCCACCCTGATGCTTTTCTCATCACGGCTGGTGATTTCAACCAAGCAGATTTAAAGAGTGTTCTTCCAAAAACATACAGAAACATAAACTTTGCAACAAGAGGAAACAACACCCTGGACCAGGTTTACACCACCATGAAAAATTCCTACAGAGCCATCCCCCTCCCCCACATTGGTGCTTCTGACCATATCTGTGTTATGCTAAAGCCAGCATACAGGCCACTGGTGAAAGTCACAAAACCAGTCCGCAAGCAGATACGAGTGTGGCCAGAGGGGTCTTCAGAGGCACTCCAGGACTGTTTTGACACCACAGATTGGAGTATGTTCAAAGAAGCTGCTACCACAAACAACACCACATGTCTCCAGGAGTACTCAGACACTGTATGTTCATACATCACCAAGTGCATTGATGATGTAACCAACCTTAAAACCATCACTGTTCGGGCTAACCAGAAGCCATGGCTGACAGCTGAGGTTTACAGACTCCTGAGAGCCAGGAATGCTGCCTTCAAAGCGGGAGATCAGGTGGGCCTGAGGGCAGCCAGAAACAACCTGGACCGGGGCATCAGAAAGGCAAAGAGGCAGTATTCTGGGAAAATAGCTCACCGTTTCAAGGACAGCAGGGATACACGCAGTCTGTGGCAGGGAATACAGACCATCACAAACTACAAACCACCCCCCCAGACCTGTGACAGCTCAGCCTCTGCGCTGAATGAACTGAATGAGTTCTTTGCTCGGTTCGAGGCAAGTAACAGCACACCAGCACATAAACTCCCCCCCTCTCCTGATGGCCAGGTGCTGACGCTGTCCTCAGACAGCGTAAGGCGATCATTCATCAAGATTAACGCCCGGAAGGCCTCTGGTCCTGACAACATACCTGGTCGTGTGCTGAAGGACTGTGCAGGGGAACTCGCAGCGGTCTTCACGGACATCTTTAACATCTCACTGAGCCAGGCCATCGTCCCCACCTGTTTCAAAGCCACCACCATCATCCCTGTCCCAAAGAAGGCAACGCCCGCATGCCTCAATGACTATCGCCCAGTAGCACTCACCCCCATCCTGATGAAGTGCTTTGAACGGCTAGTCATGAAAAGCATCACATCTGTCCTCCCTGACTCCCTGGATCCCTTCCAATTTGCATACCGACCTAATCGCTCAACCGACGATGCCATCTCCTCTGCCCTTCACACAGCTCTCACACATCTGGACACGAAGGACTCCTATGTTAGAATGTTGTTCATCGACTTCAGCTCGGCATTTAACACCATCATCCCCCAACAGCTCATCCTTAAACTGGACAGTCTGGGGCTGAACACCTCAATGTGTAACTGGCTGCTAGACTTCCTGACCGGGAGACCACAGACAGTGCGGGTCGGGAGTAACACATCTAGCACCATCACATTGAACACAGGGGCCCCACAAGGATGTGTGCTGAGCCCCCTTCTATTCACCCTGCTAACACACGACTGCACACCATCGTACAGCTCCAACCACTTCATCAAGTTTGCGGACGACACAACAGTGGTGGGTCTCATCAGCAACAACGATGAGACGGACTACAGGAACGAGGTGAGCCGCCTGGCCTTGTGGTGCGGACACAACAATCTCACTCTCAACGTGGAGAAGACAAAGGAGATTGTTGTGGACTTCAGGAAGAAGGATGCCCAACATGCCCCTCTGACCATCAACAGCACCGCAGTGGAGAGAGTAGACAGCACCAAGTTCCTGGGAGTGCACGTCTCAAAGGACCTGTCCTGGAGCAGGAACACTGCAGCACTGGCAAAGAAGGCTCACCAGCGTCTCTACTTTCTCCGCAAGCTGAAAAGGGCTGGAGCTTCAACCCCCATCATGAGCACCTTCTACAGAGGTGCCATAGAAAGTGTCCTGACCAGCTGCATCACTGTGTGGTTTGGTGCATGTACTGCATCCTGCCGCAAGAGCCTCCAGCGCATTGTGAGAGCAGCTGAGAAGATCGTGGGCACCTCCTTGCCCTCACTGCAGGACTTACACAGCAAACGCCTCACTCGGAAAGCCCACTGCATGGCAGGTGATCCCACACACCCACTACACAGCTGCTTCAGACTGCTGCCATCAGGGAGGAGACTGAGGAGTCTCCAGGCTCGAACCAGCAGACTGAGAGACAGCTCTGTTCATCAGGCAGTCAGGATGCTAAACACTCTGCCTGCTCTGCCCCCCCTCCCATTTGAACTGCCTTAACACTAAAACTTTCTCACACATTACCACACAACACAAAGATTTTAACACTGGACTCTGTGTCATCAAACGGGTTATTCACTAAACTCTCGGTCATGTGCTCATACAGTTTGCACTACTTCTCATACTTGCACTAATGTTTGTATTACATCACTGCCTATAATCATAATACTGTTTACATTCTCTGTTTACATTTATTAATACTGTTTACTTTTATTACTACTGCTTACATGTAATTACTACTGTTTACATTTACACTACTCTAATATCTACACCACTGCTGATACATATACAGTGTGCTCTGAACGGTCTTATTTAGGGATGCCCAATGTGCCTTACTGCATATGCCACTTTTTGCCTCTATAACAACATCAACTACTACCTCATACATATACTGTGTACATTAACTCATACGCTGCTTTGCCACTTTGCAAATGTCAATGCTAGAAACCTTTAGTTTATTTTAGTTATACTTTTTATACTCTTTTTTTATACTAGTATGCAAAAACTCAGGACAGTATTATGTTCATTAAATGTTTAATGTTTTAGTTTTAGAGTTGGTGTAAATTTTCATACTCTTATACCACTATGCAAAAAAACTCAGGACAGTGTTAGTTTTACTATTTTATGCTTATGTCTATTATTATATGTTTCAGTGTTTCAATGTTTAGATGTTTACTGTTGCACCGAGGGACTGAGAGAAACGCAATTTCGGTCCTGTGTATGTCCTGTACAGTACATATTGCAGATCTGACAATAAAGTTGACTTTGACTTTGACTTTTGACTTGACTTTAATCCCTTATCTGGAGTTTTCTTTTGTTTTTTTTGCCAAAAGTCAAGTGTTCGTTCCCTCCTCCCTCCTCTCTCTCCGCTGAGTGCAAAGAATAAGGAAATGCCTCAGGTTGTCACGAGAGAATTAAACTAGGGTTTTACGTTGCTGCCCGAGTCCCTGCATATTTTCTGGTCTTCTGGACCAACGCTACATGGTTTTATTTAATTTTTTTCAAACATTTTATAACATATAAACACAGAATATGCAGGCAGCGAGAGAAATAGCAGCAGGAGGCGGAGCAGATGTCAAGTTCGGCACAGCTCTGAGGGGGAGGGAGCAGAATGCTTTCCCTGTTCAAAATTTTTCTAAGATCCAATGGTTTTGTTCCTCAGGCAGAGGCCACGCCTCCAGCAAGAATCGGTTCTCAATGGAGAAGTCCCAGACCCTAGTCCGAAGCGAAGTGAAGGACAAGGGTCTGGTTTTAACCTGGCTAGGGCCCCCTCATAACCCCCATGTTTATTAAATAATTTTCTTCAATTTGTCTCTATAATGCAATGGAAATATTTGTGTAAGATAAATACGTAGGACCTGTTCTTTAATAGCGTTAACATAATTTTTATACTTTTAAACATGGGGTATTTTTCATTTATGACACACTTCATTAACATTTTTAATTTCAACTTCCAAAAGTTACAGTTGAAAGAAAACTAACAGCATCAAAAACCACTTGAAAACTTTACCTATTCACTTAATGAACATAAATGTATTCAAGGTTCAAAGTTCTTTATTGTCATTTGTATCACACATGAGGTGGAACAAAATTGTGTACACAGGGTCCCAGTTACACCCAACAATATAAAAAATATAAAGTGTAAAAAAGAAACAGTAAATAAGGATCTAAGATATACTGTACACTGATACTTTGTATATGCTAAACGAATGCAAACGGTACGCTAAAATATCTTAGATATATGCTAATCACGAATAGTCAAGTCATCTTTATTTTTAGAGCACAGTTAAAACAGAAGAACTGTTATCAAAGTAATGCAAAACTATATACAGTACATATATATACAGTACTGAACAACAGCAGCACAAACATGAATCCTTGTTGGTGGATGAGTACGAATGAATACATCAGCATGAAATAATCAGCAGCATGAGATCAGCAGCATGGATAATCAGCATCAAATATCACCAATCAAAGTGGCATTATGGTAATTTTTTTCCCCACACTGATAATCCTGGTTAGAGAACAGCCTCAGGGTTGAAGCTGTTCCTTAGTCTAGTGGTTCTACACTTAATGCTCCTCAACCTTCTGCCTGAGGGGAGCGGGGCAAAAAGTGTGTGTGGGGTGAGTGGGGTCCTTCATGATGCAGGTAGCCCTCTTCCTGCATCTGGAGGTGCAGATGTCTGTGATGGTGGGGAGACTGACTTCAACAGACTTCTGTGCAGCCTTCACCACTCTCTGTAGAGTTTTTCTTTCTGCAGCTGTGCAGCCTCCATGCCACGTTGATACTGGAGCACAGGATGCTCTCCACTGCACACCTGTAGAAGGAGGTGAGGACTGAGCTTCCCAGACCAGCTTGCTTCCGATTGCCACTTCTTCAAATTATTACAGAAAACTCTTTACATAAAACTGAACAGAATCATAACAGCAGTAGTCATGCCAAGTTGGGTGACTGTGACTGAATGGTTAGAGCAGTCATCCTCCAATGCAAGAGTTGGGGGTTCGATTCCACCAGCAGTCACAGACCAAAGTGTCCCTGGGCAAGACACTGAACCCCTCATTGCCTCCGATGTGTGTCCCATCAGTGTATGAATGTGATAAAGCACTGATTATTGTTTGTATAGATGTAGTAGAGTGCTGTATGAATGGGTAAATGAGGGCACATATTGTTGTGTAAAGCGCTTTGAATGTCTTGACAAGATAGAAAGGCACTATAAGTACAGTCCATTTACCAAGTAGCAGGGCTTAATTCATAAACTGATCAATGCCGGAACGCAAATACTGTAGCCGGTGGGCCGGCGTGTGTGTGGGGATGGTGAGTGGTGGCGAGGGGTCCTACCTCAGAAAATCTTGAATAAAATACATGTGATTTCCTGCATTTTGGTGTATTTTAACGAGTTGTTAAACATCTACACGCTTGTAAAAAAGAAAATATTTTTGGCGGACCCCCAAGCACTGGCTCGCGGACCCCTGGGGGTCCGGGGACCCCAGTTTGAGAACCACTGCCCTAGACAGCTCTCTACTCCACACAAATGTGGATCTCAGTGGTCTGTGTTTGTGTCAGGAAGGGCATCTGGTGCAAAAACAATCGCCAAGTCTTCGTGTGAGTTAGTTTGCTGTGGCAACCCCTGAGGAAGGGAGCAGCGGAAAGAAAAAGAACAAAACAACAACAAAAAACTGGTTTAAAATGGCAAACTATGAAGAATGACAACCTTCAGCTCTTACCCAATCACAGAGTCAAACATTCTGAACTAATATTTTGTCAAACCAACAACTTTAACCCAGCTTTGGGGGAGCTGGGGTATAAATATAAAATCATATATTTCATGCCGCCCATATTCCAGTTTCACCATAATAAATGTTATTTTCTCTACAAAACCAATGGGAGATGTAAACACAGAAACTGTTGCACACTGGGGAATGCAAAACTTGCCATTTCTCAATGCCCCGAAGTGACACCTGCTTTAAGAATGGCCTCTCCTAATTTGAAAGCAAAAAAAAAAAAAAAAGTCCTGGCTGATCAGTCCTCTCACTGTAAACATTTCATTTCCTCCTGTCAGAAACATCTTTGTTGCTGACTTGTAGCTCGGACTCTAATCTCAAAGACAACGTTGACTGCAGATGACCCCCCCCCGCTGTCTTTTGTTTCGTCTTGTTGCATCTCATATGACAGCCCGTGTCTTTTTAAAGGACTTTGACATTATATTATTCCTCAACCTCGGGAGAGCAGTTCCTTTAAAATAGGCTCTAAGTGATCAGTGTTTGCCTCCTTGTCAATCTGAGGTTAGAGTGCTGATGTTTATCTCCAGAACGACAAAGGACTACATTACCACAAACAAACTCAGTTTTCCTTCACTTGCAGGGACTTTTTATGATGATATTGCTATGATTTTAGTGACTTTGGGCAAACTTCCAGGACAAAGTTGTGAGTTATTGCAGCAGCAGGAGCCTTTAAAGTGAGTCAGCCCACGTCTCAGTGGAAACTACCTGTTTTTACAAGTCGTCTCCTCTGGGAAACACCTGTACGGAGCAAGAGGCTCATTGTTTTTCTCTCAGCTACATCGTAAAGATTGAAAGAGCAGGGAGACGACACCAGGCAGGTCTGCTGAATCACTCATTCTTCTGGCGCCACTCAACTGACTGAAGAGTTCCTGTCAGAAACACTTCACCATGACTGATGTGGGATTACAGATCCTGGAACTTGTTGCCACCTTTTAATTGTTCCGTTTTATCCCTTAGGGGATAAAGAAACCTTCTGTTGTAAGTATTGCAAAATAGAAAGTTTGATGGACAGTAACATAGTCTTTTTTTATATATATATATTTCATCTCACTGGGAAACCTGTATCCATAATTCAGACAAACAAGCATAGAAGTTTTCCTCAAGGTTGCTTTTTGTACCGTATTTTCTGGCGTATAAGTGACAGTTTTTTTTGCATGGATTGTCAGTCCTATGACTTATGCACCAAAGCGGCTTATATACTTTTTTTCCCATGTTCATGATGCAAATTTTGACAGACGCTATTAAAGGTATTGTGACATGATGTTGGAAATTTGCATATTTGTCACAACATATATAACTTATATCATTCAGCTCTGTTCATTTTTGCAAAATAAATTATAAATGTATTAAAATTTCATTCCAAGTTATGGTAATTTTTTCTCTGGGACACGCCCCTAAAAATCCGAGTTTTTCCGCGTACGTCATCAGTGACGTGACAACGGGAAAGGCACTGCTTCAAGGCGCATGTAAATAATAATGGCGGAGCTTCATGGCTTTGAGCATGTCCGATTGCGTTTGAGATCTATCATTTTAAAACAGTAAATCATCCAAAACTCTCATTAATAAACCCTCCCTGAATAAATAAACTTCCTGATGTTACTTGATCGCGCAGACATAATTTAAAAATTCATAAATAGCAACATGTGTGTGCTACTGATGTTATCTTGGCTAGTGTGTTAGCAGCGAACAAACACAACCTATTGTTAGTACATGAATGTATTAAAGCAATCGAAGGGTTATTATTCATCCTATACAGTTATTGGACACTCGATCAATTGAAAAGTGATTTAGACACGGTTTATTTCATACATAGTTGCTAAGTGGGGTTAGCTTCGTGATGTGGCTTCTTTGTTCTTGAGCTAACGCTAGCGAGGCTCGATCGCGTTTGAGATCTATCATTTTAAGACAGTAAATCATCCAAAAGTCTCATTAATAAATCCTCCCTGAATAAATAAACTTACTGATGTTACTTGATCGCGCAGACATAATTTAAAAATACATAAATAGCAACGTGTGTGTGCTACTGATTAATTCTGTCGGCTATTTATTTTATTATCAAACATAAATACAACATTTATACACTCACAGTGTATAAAGTAAAACAACATGAACTCACGTAAAATATATAGTTTATAATCTAAAACACTACACACCTCCGATTATGTTTACACAAAGACTTACTCTTTTCCTGGACAGTTTTCCGACGGTAGCTTCCCTGCGTTGTTTTGACGTGGTAGCTGTGGGACTTTCTTCTGTAGATTTTCTTTTTAAAATAGTAGGAATAGCATCAGGTTTTAAAAGTCTTCTATATCTTACTGGTAATCCTAAAGATTCTTTTATACCAGGTGTTTCCTGAAAACAATCGGCAGTAAAATGGTCGCTGCAGACATACGATTCCATCGGTCCCTCGTTCTTTGTACTTGTCTGGTCCATTCTACGCTAAGTTTCTCATCTTTTGGAAATTTGTGAAGGCTCACTTGTTCACGGCTGATATTAGAACACCCAAATGTGCTACAACGTGACAGCATTTTTCAAGTTACACAAAAAAAGAGGCGATCTTTCAGGAAATGAATCTGTATGGCAAACAGTTAACACACCAAACAAACGGGCAAGGCTCTGCCTTCTGCCCGTTGTCACATCACTGATGACGTTTGCGGAAATTCTCGGAATTTTAGGGGCGTGTCACAGCGAAAAAATTACTATAACTTGTAATGAAATTTTAATATATTTATAATTTATTTTGCAAAAACGAACAGAGCTGAATGATATAATATATATATATGTTGTGACAAATATGCAAATTTTCAACATCATGTCACAATACCATTAATGTTCAGTCATACTGACATGAACCAGAGTAAACATTACCATTTGCAGCCGCTAGAGGGGTGAGAGGGCCCTCTAGGCTTTTGAAAACTACTGGTAGACATGTTTGTTGTTCCTGTACTGCTACCCCTGCCGTCCCCGCCAAACCTTGACCATTAAAGTGCATTTATTAAGGAAAAAGTTAAACTGAGACACACCTTTGCTATATTGTCGAGCAAACAATACTTGTTTTTAAGTGTTAATCTTGTTAAATTTCAAGCAACAGCGAGTCCTCCCATGTACGCTCGTTTCACTCAGCTGGTGTAGGTGGAGGAACGCTGGAGAGCTAGCAACTCCAGTGTTCCTCCACCACCCGTGTTGGTGTCATGCCAAAAATCGGCCCGTCTTTTCCAGAGGTCCGCGGTGACATGTAATTAACACGACTTATACGCCAAAGCGACTTACAGGTATATATGTTTTTTTTTTCCTCTTCATGATACTTTTTTTTACTGATATGACTTGTACTCCAGAAAATACAGTAGTTGAAAAAAAAATCTTTAGTCAAAGTTATTGTGAAAGACAATCCCTCTCCAGCTGGCCATGCAAACACATCATGACGTATTTTCAGCTCAAGTTACAGTCAAGCTACACTTAGTGAGGCATAAAGGAGTGACCCGGTCTTTTCTGCTAAAATAAATGTTACTGTTTTCCCAAACTGCCCAGAATATTGTAAAGTTATTGATTTGCTGTCACATTCGGCGACTCTTATTGATGACACATGAATGTGAAAGTAGCCAGAAACCTGGATGTAAAGATCAGGATTTATTGCCCAGAATCTCTCCAACAATTTTATCAAAAGCCCATTCCACTGTGACATTTTTTTTTCTCCCATAAATCAGCGAAAGGAAATCTATCAGTGGACAGTAGTGAGAGATAGATGAGCCGAGGGATGAGAGGGTCAGCAGAGATTTTTCACCGGTCCTTCCCATCACGGCGGAAGCGTCACTTTTTCACCTTTATGAATTGGTCTTTTACTGACTGGCCAGGCTTTTAATTTGTTCAACACACTTGGATTAAAAAAAAATCCTCTTGCCATTTAGTCTTTGCAGATAAGATAATGTATTGAATGTTAATGCAGTGTTGCACCAGGCTCCTGGCTCATATTTAGAAAAAAAGACCACTTCAGAAAAATGGTTTTTGTAAGATGGATTGTTCAAAATGTTATTAATATCCTGGATATATTTAACAAAGAAATGAAAAATCAGGAGTCTTAAAGGGATATTTAAGAATTTGTTATAGGGAAATTTTAAAGGTTTGCTGCTGTCTTAAAACAACTCCACTGAAAAAATATATATAGTTTTGATGGCTATTTAGCATTTCATGAATAATGCAGCAGAAATATAATAATACTGCAGTAGGTTGCACCAGAGGGGCTACTGCAGATCACAGCTGGCCCTAGCAAATAGTCATAAAACTCTAGCCAATTATTGTGTGATGACAAAACTAATCATGTTGTAGACTTTATAAATAGGGTTGCCATGAAATGTTTGACGTTTGTTAAGCCAAACTCATACCATCTGAAAGCATGTTAAGTTGTTCATAATTAAACTGTATTTCCCATTAGTGTACATTTAAAAAGATACAGAAGAAACAATTAAACATGTTGTAGTATTTTTCTAATTTTTTTGTAGTCTTGATGGATTTTTTTGTTTAAAAAAAATAAGTAATCCAGTGCTTTAATGTGTGAAGTAAAATCTACAAGTTTACTTTTAAAAGTGGTTTGCTTAGCACAAAGTGAAGCTGTTTGGACTTTGATCAAGAAACCATTTTTATTCCTGTGTTTAGTATATACTGTAGTCCCTTTTTCTCATATTGATGGATGTACTCTCCCAGCAGTGTTGGTATACGCTCAATCCTCCCAATCTGACTTGATTGAAGGCCTTCATTTGCTATGCAGTCATGTAAAGTAGAACCTTTGAAATATCACACTGACCTTGGGGTTGCGTTCTGATTCATTTTACCCTGACACCTTATCCATAGATGAGATTTCTCCAGAGTTGGACACCCGATTGATATACTCACACGTTGACTTTTTTGATTTTTTTATGTCACTAATGAAATGATGCTAAATTGTTGTGCCACATCTCAATAGAATATTGTGTTTGCAGATGTAAAAATATGCCAAATTAATTGTGTGTACACTGTTGTGAATAAAATGACGACATGACTTTAAAGTTGCAGTATGTAGCTTTTTTTATAAACATATTTCTTCTCTCAGTCACTATTTTTTGTCAGAGTGATGTTAAACAGGTAATCTTTGAGAAATACTATATTCCTCTGGCGTCTCCCGGTGGTTAAAATAGCATTTAT
>JBBPBX010001299.1:71355-84554 GCA_038048925.1 Garcialebias charrua
AAGTCCTCAAGTCTTGCAGCTCAACCTTTTCACAGATCTAAAAAAGCTAAGTCTGGTCCTCTGGACATTCAACAAAACAAAACAAAACAAAAAAAAATAGAAACGTTTCGTCTTTCTCAATATTTTTATGTATTTTTTATGGACCTTTTTTGTGTCTGAAATAAAGTTTGATTGATTGATTGATTGATTTCGTCCTCAGTCTGAGATGTTGTATTCAGCTCAGTCTTATAAATAGCACCCTCTCACAGTGGATCAAACAGTTTGTTGCTGACATGCATCAGGGCTTTTCACAAATCATCTGTCTTATACTGCAGTATACTGTCATGACATAGTGACTGTTTTAACAAATATGTAAAAAAGAAGAAGAAAAAACGTAACTTTTATTAAATAATTTTTTATAAAAGTTACATACTGCAACTTTGTTTGCTTTTGAATACTTTGTAAATGTATCAGCTTTTATACAGTTTCAAAGTAACAAAGAAATCAGACATTCAGTGGTTTTTGCACAATAATTTTCATGTCATGTGACCCACTGACACAAAACTCACGTTACTCTACTAGACCTGACAGACGAGCACCTGCATTTATTTCTCATTTTCTAATTTTACATAATTTACAGTATTTGTTTGAAAATCATGGTTAAAATCATGGTTTTCGCTCAATAACTAAATATAAAATGTTTTAAAATGAGAAATAAATGATGGTGTCTTGTGTGTCAGGTCTAATAGAGTAGTTTAACATTAGTTCTGGGAATGAATTAAAACCCATTATAGAATGTATGACTTGTGAGATGTCTAAACTTAATGAATGGTTTAAATACAACAAATTATCAATAAACTGGAATAAAACAAAATTCATGATTTTTGGTAACAGAAAAATAGATGATTCTATTGTAATGTCTGTAGATAATAATCAAGTTGAACGAGTACATGAAGTTAAATTTTTAGGTGTTGTTTTAGATCATAAACTCAACTGGAAATCTCATATAAAATACATAAAATTAAAACTATGCAAAAGTATTGGACTTCTAAATAAAGTAAAACATGTTTTAGAGCTGTCAACTCTACAGACATTATATTATTCATTTGTTTTTCCATATCTGACATACTGTATAGAGGTTTGGGGCAACACATATAAAACCAACACTAAACCGTTATCTGTCATACAAAAGAAAGTTATGAGAATTATTCATAAAGTGGACATCAGAGAACACACAAATAAATTGTTTATTCAATCAAATATCTTGAAACTAAAGGATCTGGTTGATTTAAAAATGTTATTGATTATGTTTAAAGCTAGAAAGAGATTATTGCCATTTAATTTACAAAAGTTTTTTGTCTTAAACTCTTGTGATAGAACTAACAGAAGGAAGTATGATTTCAAAAGTAAAACTGTGCGTACTACTTTAAAACAAATGTGCATTTCGGTGCATGGAGTAAAACTATGGAACAGTTTGGATGATGAGTTTAAAAATTGCACTACAATAATCCAATTCAAGAAACAGTATAAAAAAAGAATGGTTAACTCTTACATATTGAGTTGTTAATGGGAACAGTGGTATATTGTTATGTATGTTATTGTTTAAATATTGTTTGCAACTTGTTTTGTTAATTTAATGTTTACGGCCATGACATTTTTGTAATTATTGAGAAAGGGGGCAGGTCTATACAAGATTTTCTTCTTCCTGCTCCCTCTTCACTCGTGTAAATGTGTTGTCAGATAATGAGTTTGTAAAATGATGATTTTTTTAATCGAGTGAATAAATTGATTGATTGATTGATTGATTGATTGATAGTTTTGTATCATTGGGTCAAATGATGTAAAATATATTAATTTTTGTTTCCGAAGAGTGTTTGGTTTGATAATTTGTAGACGGTCCCTGAGCGAACCATTACGTCTCGGAGGAGGAGCAGGCCGAGCACAGCTGACTGAAATCAGACTGCCTGCTTCAGATCGAACGAGAGGAAACAGCTCGAATATCCAACGTCCAACGTAAAACTAACTTCACCGTGGTAGAGAAACAAGGCCCCAGCAGAGCACGAACAGTTCAGAAGCCATTTTAAATGATAATAAAAAGCTATTCCTTAACGGATTAAGTCATGTTTTAGACTGCTTATTGTTAGAGAATCTATTCTGACCCAAAGCGCAGCCATGACTGGTTCTGAATGAGGCTTTACAGCAGACAGCCGCTCTCTTCCAGGTACTGCGTACTGGTGCCGGATATTTTAGTGTTACACACTACGCAGTACTGAACCATACCAGCTTACTTTCACCCCTGGTTGCGATGTTCCATTTTATTGTCTGCATTGTTCTGTTGGTACAGAACCACATGTGGGTGAAAGTGGGTGGGTGTGACAGTGGTAACAAAAACATGTATTTAGCAATGAGTCACGTTATCTCTTGGATTTGAACCAGTACATTTTGCATCCAATAAAAACAAAGATGTTAACAAATAAACTGGACAATATTCTGGCAATTTTGTCATATTTCCACAGTTGTGGTCTTGACATGGTCTTGAAATAAAATCCCGAGTCCTCAATGTCCGAGACTGAGACAAAACCGATCAAGACCATCAAAATGTGGTCTAAAGACCAGTCTCAAGACCAAGACCGGTCTCGAGTACTAGCTACAACACAAGTTAGTCCAATACCTTTTAGCAAAAACAAGAACAACAAATTAGATGAACTCAGAATCATTACACTTCAACGGGTTTGCAGCTTTTTGTTACGTTACTCATATATGGATGTTTGTTGATATTTTCTTATACAAGTGACAATATAGAAAACACGTCTGTGATCACATAAACTGGATCATCATGAGTCAGTATGATATTCAAGTATTTTATTGAGTTTGACAGCAAAACAGAAATAAACATAAAAAAAATCCTTTGGCAGGATAACTTTCAGAATTGTTCATTAAAAAAAAACTAGATTGTAACTTTTGTGTCAGATTTGAAATTAGCTCTCTGAACAGCGACACCATCTCACAGCACTCCTCCCAGCAGGCCTGTGAAATGGTTTTGTGGTGAAATGGCTCCATGAAGTTGTCAGGCAACATTGTTTTCATGTTTCCTGTGTCCTCCAGGGCAAAAGCACTGAGCTCGAGTGATTGCCCAGCCACGGAGTGTCGTCTACCTGTCTGATTTACTGTTCTGTCATGTTTGAAGTAGGACAGGCGGAATTCACTTCACTCTGGCACTTTGTGATCAGTCCACCAAGATTACAGCCCAGGTGAGGCCCATCACCATCAACCACAAGATATAGGAAGTACCTGTCTTTATAGCCCCTGGACATTGTTTCTGAAGTAGCTTTCCAAAAGCATTTCATACATGTTTCATTGTAACAACCGGTACTTTTTAGACATGGTGACTTATACAGAAGATAAACTTGCTAATAACGTCAACAAAACATTAAAACCAAATTTCACAATCCTTGCATTAAAATCTGCTGTGAGAAGAGCCTGGAGCTGTTGCCTGGGTTTGTTTTAACCTGCTGTGCACTCAGACAGCACAGTAGTCTGGCGTCAGTGGAGTTCTCTTAGTCAAACCTGTTGAACACGTGGAAATACACACCAATAGGTCTAGCATTCATTGAAGAAATGCGTACGACCCGCTGCTGATGGTCTTAGTTTAAAACTAAGACCGTCATGTTGAGGAGAGATGGAGTGGTCAAACTTTGTAATGTATATGTTGTTTTGCACAATATTATGCAATATTAATACAGCCAACAACTACTTTTCACTGAAATTTACTTGATATTTTCCTGGCAGACAAAAAGTGTTGACATCAGTAGTTAATGGCAACATTATAAGCAAAGTTTGTCTAATGCACAGTGCTCAGAGTATGTGTTGGGAATACCTCTCAGCTACTACCACACTAAAACTTAGCTCAATACATGTACAGGTATATGTAAAACTGAAATAAAGCCATGCATATATTTTCTAAGGCCAATTGCCTTTTGCAGCCATCTTGAATTGGGTTCCTTCAAAAAGTTGTCAGTACAGCTCGTCGGCTGCCACGACTTGTGCTTGCAAATAAACACAGCTTTCCAAGTAAATGTGCAATGAAGAACTGACACTGAAGTAAATATGTTTGTCCAAGATTAACAGCAAAAAAGGTTGAATCGTGTCATTTGGACCAGTTTCTTTAAGTGAGAAACATTTTGTCCCCCGTCCAGAGGACTTCCTCGCCTGACAACCAGATACCACCTGCCAAGTAGGCTGAGGAAGTCCTCTGGATGGGGGACAAAATGTTCATCACTTAAATAAACTGGTCCAGATTACACAATTTAACCTTTTTTGTTGTTATCTACCTGGATGATTGAGCTTGTAACCTTTTTTATTGTACAACATTGTTTGCAGGAACTAATGTTTTTTTAATTTTTTTATTCGGTGTTGTTTTAGGACAACAGTAATCCATTTCAGGTCTTGGTACCACTTTTTTTCCACCTATCAGGTCAGGAATAAACTATATTTCCCCAAACTGAGATTGTTTAAAGAGCTGCAACAAGTAAGATGTTATTTGTTTATACAGTTTTTACAGAGTCCCCTTTCAAAAGATCTAAATTATCGCTTTAGTATCAGTTTTCTCACTCTCTTCACTGTATATGAATTTGTGTTTTTTTTTAACATCAAGGGATTATGAATATTTATGTCTCTTTCTTGCGTTCTATCTTCAAGTTTAATCAGACACCAGTGGGCTGCAGGACAGAGTGATGTTTGTGTCGTTTGGCTGATTAGGGTCAATCAGCAAAGAGTGAAACCTGTGTTTCTTTGAAAACAACCACTGGGCTATAGCAGTGTGGCATTTTGCCTCCCTGCACATCACTTAATGGCACGGCCAATTTTTCAGTCTAAGCTTGATTGTGAGGAGCAGGTTCCGATGGAACTGGGACACTGATTTGGTGCTGTTCGTGCAAAATGGTGGAGCGGGAGAAAAAAAAAAAGGCAAAGCATAATCAACACCTACAAAAGTCAAACAGAACACAGTCATCACGGAAATTGATTGACAAAGACGTTGTAAAAGAGCTTATCCATCCCAAGCACAAAAGCAGTCTCGAACAATCAGGCTGTGGAATCAACAGCATCTTGTAGCTGTCATTATGTGAATTTGAGAGAACATGATAATCTGGCTGGATTGTGCCAGGTGCTGTGCATTTTGATTCTGCGTGCAGCAGCAGTGGATGCACTTTAACTAAAAAGATCAACTGAGAATTGAGTTTGTCCAGTTAAATAGAGAACAACACAAAAACACCTAAATCGGTATTAGTGCCAATATATAAACGATAAATACATTGATATAGAAAGTAAGAAATATCTGTCCTCTTTTGAACGTGTATCTAGATTTCACAATATAAACATAAAAAACTGATAGCAAATGTGAATCCTAAAACAAGGTTAATTATAATAAAGGATTGAAGTGCAATGTAACGTAGTTATAGGTACCGTAAAAATCGGGGTATAACACGCAGTTTTTTTACTCATTTGAATGTCCTGCGTTTGTTATACGCCAAAGCGTGTTATTTATGGATTTTTCCCCATATTTTTAGACCCATTTTTGGCTCTGATATAGCCGTTTTTCGTTTTGGGCAAATAAAGGTGCAGTACCACTTTTGTCCGCTAGGGGGCCACTTCCAGACCGTTTCTAGCTCGTGTGTCCAAAAAAAGCCTCCTCTAGTCGGACTGATTCTGTCGTTACCTGCCTCCTGCTCTGGATGTAGCTGCTGTTAGCTGTGAGGTTAGCTGTTTTTTTTTAGCAAGATAACTCATAAACCACACCGCGGATTTTCTTGAAACTTACAGAGTGTGATTATATGGGTTCCATTTACAAATAGACCCCTTTCACGGCTCGTCATCAACCCTGGAAAAATACCGGAAGTAGCCATCTTGGCGACATAGCGGTGTTAGCCTCAAAGCTATTGTAGTGGTGCGTCGCGTCTGGTCACACAAAATCAAAAAATGGTGAATTATTGTCGTGTCCATGGCTGCCACAATCGGTCAGATTGAGAGAAAAAGCCTTCTGTTTTACAGATTACCACTCGTGATCACAAATCAAGGTGAAGTAACTCAGCAATTATCAGAGGAACGTCGACGTCTGTGGCTGCCAGCCTAAACCAGAACTTGGATTGAAAAACACTGAGCAACATCCGAATTTGCTCTGCACACTTTGTGTCAGGTAATATATTTCTTACAGTAGATTATAGTGAATTAGGGCATTACACGAATCATAAGTTTATTGAGCACGAGGACAGACCTTTGAAACACCACCTCCCTTTCTCTGTTCAAGACAGCCCTGAAAACACATCTCTTTAGACTTATCATTAACTTTACTAAATGTATTTTATATTATATAATCCTTATGTATTTTATATTTCAATTTGTCACTGATAATGTTTGAACTGAATTGGTTTGTTAAGTGTCCTTGGGTGTCCTGAAAGGCGCTTTTAAATAAAATGATTATTATTATTATTATTACAATCCTTTAACTGTGCTGCATAAAATGTACATGGAACGTTAAATTTTTTTGTTGAGTTATTTGTTTTTTACAAATAGCATAAACAACTCAACAACTGAAAGCTTAACAAAGCTTTCAGTTGTTGAGTTGTTTATGCTGATTATTCAAAATTCATAAGAGCACATGACACTCATGACAAGAGCACTGTCATGAGTGTCATGTCACTGTCATGACATGACATGACACTCATGACAAGAGCACTGTCATGATAAACTACACACCTAGCTCTCAAGTTGAAAAGCAAAAAATACGTACAAACACTAAATATGTAAGAAGCACATACAATAACCTAAATTAACTGTTCTTGTGTTGTTTGACAACTGACAATCCGGTGCTATGTTGTAAATCCTGTTTTGAAATTCATATGCATATGAACACACCAATTATTTACAACTTCATTTAAGTAATTTTTATTTTATTATGTTTTTTCTTTTCTTAGGCAGACGTGCTCCATTGTACAGCAAGGATGATCCAGACTGGGTGCCTTCACTGAAGACGTGTGCTGCAGAGTGCAGTTGGTGCTGATGGTGGGATGACATCTGGCAGCTGAACGCTTCAACCGACGACAAAAAAGAACTAAAAAAAACATGGCAAATAGCACATGTTAGAATCCATGTTGAACGTGTCATAGGCTGTGTTAGACAAAAATACACAATCTTGAATGGCCCTCTTCTACCTATCGATTTTCAAACATGTAGATATCCAGAAAAAGTTGCATTAATCGATATGATTGGCTTTGTGTGCTGTGCCTTGGTTAATCACCTTTGGTGGGTTATGAGTAGCTGCATGAATTGTAAAAAGAACAAGTGGATAGAAGAGTGATAGCTGATGTGAACCTTTTTTATTTTTATTTTACATTGTTCCACCTTTACTTTGAAGTTGTTTTTGCAAATATGGGGCAGACATGATTTTTCATTCACTGCACTCTTTATTTGAGCATGATGCTGGTGAAGATTCTCAGTCGTCCAGGACATGATAAAATCAAAAAAGGCGTTCAATACAGGATCAACTGGACTTTATTAGTAACAAATAAAGTCCAGTTGATCCTGTATTGAACGCCTTTTTGATTTGAGCATGAATTACTATATCATTGTTTATGTATTGATTTGATTAATGTAATTTTGATTATGCTTTTTCTGTAATGGATATCACACAGACGTGAGCAAACAAGATGACTTACATATTACAACATATGTTTCACATAGTGGTGCTGATACTGTATAGCTCACGTCGATTTAGAAAACCTCTCTTTTAAACAGAATAAATGACATTATGTATCATTAACCATTTTGTTTGTGCACTTTTTGTATTGACTAGAAAATATTCTGCCAAACTCAAAGTAGTTATAAGGTAAAAAAGGTCTATATAAAGACAACCATTCGTACTATTATCTTAAAAGATAAATGTCTGCAGAATGCACCTCAAAGTTCTTACTGTAATTAGATTCATAGAGTAGCTGTTATTTATATAATTTGTGTTGAAACACTGTACAAGAGTTGAAAATTTTGAATAACACTTGTCAGCCATCATTGTACTTCACATGTTTATTTAAAAAATATGTATTGAGGTAGTTCTGCACAGAGCTTCTATAAGATGAACTGAAACACACATTTACACATTTAGTCTGGATTAAGAAGGAAAATCAAGGCATTGCTCTCTGGAACCGCTCAGATCTGGTTGATCCAGGGATCAAATGTAGCTTAAAAAACAGGGATCTAAGATCATTTTGACAAAATTTGCTTCAATCCTCAGACTGATGTGATGAGTCACATACATTTACAATAAGAATACATAGCTAGTGTGTGTTTAAAAACACACCCAAAATATATTTATATGTACACACACAAATTAAATATAAATCACCAAACACCAAATAATTCACAATGTCTGCGTAGGTCACAGCTGGTAAGGTCTTCTCATCTTCTGACATGTTGGACAGCCGGTATGGGTCTTAGCTGCCAATTATCTGTATTTTATCCAAATAACGTTCCTTTGCTGCAGGCTGAAGCTGGTCCACATAGTCTCCTGCAGCTTCTGTCTTCTTCACAGAGGTTTGTTTTACAGAGAACATGGTCAAATCAGAAATAAAACCGGAGCTCCGACTTCAACTACTGTGTGTTTACAGCGCGAGTGTCTCTAACATGGCGGTGCTTCCGGTATTGCGCAATCCGTGAAAGGGGTCTATTGTTAGCTGTATAAGACATTTGAGATAAAAATCTAATTTTTACAATTTATTTTAGTAGTGCACGAGACGGTTTTGGAAGAAGTCAAACCGAAACAATTTATAATCTAGCAGATTTGACCATTTCGTGAATTGATTAAGGAACCGTTAAGCTCAGGAAACCTTGTGCTATAATGTCAGCTAAGAAATATATTTTTACTCGCAAAGAATAAATTGTTTTTACCGTGTTAATCTTGTGAAGTCCTTCGCTGCTCGCTCGCTTCTGTGGCCGCCATTTTCAGCAGGGCAAATGAGGCGCTGACGCGTCGCGTAGCGGTGACGCATAATAGATGCGTGTTATACGCCGAAGCGTGTTATTTATGGATTTTTCCAATTTATTTACAATAATTGGACAAAGCGTGTTATACACAGGACCGTGTTAAATGCCGACAAACACGGTACATTTATGTTGGTGGTGCTGCACTAAGAACCACTGAAGGAAACTACACGAAAACCTCTGAAGAAGACACTTCGTCTTCTTCTTCTTCTGTAACTAAAAACAAAAACGGAGTGGCATCAAATTTGAGCAGTTTTGGGATTTCTGTTTTGTCATTTTTCAACAATGAACTCAGCATGAGCAGAAGATGAGGCAGAAGACCACGGAGAATGCTGTTTTTCACACAAGGTGGCTGACGACTTCATAAAAGGTAAGAAAAATACGTGTTTCTTTGCCCTGCGCTCTAGTCCACTTCCTGCCTTTGGAGCGATCTCTGGTCCGCTTGCATTCACACTGCATTCGAACCACGCTAGAGTTCACTTCAACCAAACCGAGACCTAGGTATTTAGATGGACCAGAGTTCACTTTTTTGGTCCACATCAGAGTTCATTCATTCAACTTTTATTTATACAGGTTAGTCCCATTGAGTCTTGGAGACTCATATACAAGAGAGACCTGAATAAACTAAAATAAAAAAGTTCATTTGCACATTCACATCTCCCCAAATGAACTAGACTTTCCATCCAAGCGGACTAGAGTTCGATTAAAGCGTACTAAACAGTGATGGAAAAATTGTATACTACTTTGTAAATAAAGATATATAAGACCAGTGTATGAGCTACACAGACCTGTTGTTTGATTTTCACTACTGCTTTGCTATTTAATTTAAACATTTTTAGAGGAAACAAACAAACAAACAAACAAACAAAACAGTGGTAACACTCATGCTGTGCAGCTCTTACATAATATTGGGTTAAAAATCACAAATGTGGCCTGATGTTACTTCATTTTGCACTGTGGGAATTTATAGAAATTTTCAAACATTTGCATCAATCATCAAAGGAAAATTGTTAAAATAGACTCAGAAAATATGCTGAGTTTAAAAAAAAATCATTGCTATTTTAATTAATAAGAATTAGAAGCAATCTTTTTTATTTTCTGCAGCACAAAAAGCGTGTGGCTATCAGCTGCATTTCTGTTAATTCACTGATCACCACGTGTTCCTGGTCAATATGATCCACTTTATCAGTATAAACACTGAGGGAATCTCAGTGTGAGGTTCTTGAACCAGCAGTAGGTCCCAAATTGAATTACATGCACATTTCTCAGCCACAAAAGGGAAGCATCACTAATTAAAACCCTGTGATTGATGACAGCGACGCTTCATGTCAAACGAGGATAAATCACTCTCACAGTCACTTTGCTGCATTGGTTTCTGCCTCCACACCATCAGCTACTGTAAGTCCAACACTCTCAGCTGAGGGGAGTAAAAAATAAAAAATAAACAGCTGAAGCAACGCTGCTGCATTTGTCTGCGATACTGCCCACGACTCCTTTCACCTCATAATTTGAAGAAACAAAGCCACTTGTGAAGGTCAGCATGAATGTATGAATATAATGTGAAGTTTTCCTTCTTTGTGCTTACAGCACTTTGACCTTCTAAAAGCAAAGCAGATGACATGTTTATCCAGGGCTGGCACTATGTGAGACATCTCTGTTGAATGAGTCTTGTATGCAGTCAGTTTATTACAAAACAACAAACCGAAATGTCTGTCAGATCCAGACGACCTGACTTTACCAGGTAAGATTTTTCTACCTGGATTATTGAGCATGCATCAGGACTAAATTACACACATGGATTGAAAGCATCTGATTTTTTTCATCTATCCGCTTCTCTTTTCTTTTGTTAGATAATGCAAAGCAAGTTTGCCTTGGATTAACTTAGAGAAGTTGAGATTTAAAAATAATGAGACAACTTAGTCGACTCTGCAATCAGTTATTTATGTTTCTCCAATAATTATTTGTTTGTATGTCTTGATTGAGCTCGGTGGTGCTCTGTGTTTTTATTTTCTTCCTAAAATGAGTTTTCAAACCTGAAAAACAACAAGAAAATATTGACAGTAAACAGATATGCATAAGGATTCACAGTATAATACTTTGATGAGATTTAATGACATATTAAAATCAAAGGCCTAGCATTCCTTGACAGCCATGCTTATGTGTTGTGAACTCTCAGCTACTACCATATCAAATTTAAATTCAGTGTCTGAGCTAAAGTTGACCGGGTAATAACCATTTTTGTTTGGTTAATGTGATTTAGAGTTGCACTCGGGTCCAAAAAAATCCAACCTGACCCGGTCCCAGCCCATAGCCATCATCTCTGAACTTCACCCGATCCGATGAATTAACAGTAATGTCCAAACCCAAAAAAATAAATCTCAACATTTTTTATTAAGATTTGACTCCTCATACTACTGACTATTATTAACGGTTGCAGCACGGTGGCACAACTGGTAGAGCTGGTGCCTCTCGGCGAGAAGGTTGCCGGTTCAAATCCCGGTCCGGGGCCTTTCTGGGTGGAGTTTGCATGTTCTCCCCGTGCATGCGTGGGTTTCCTCCGGGTACTCCGGTTTCCTCCCACAGACCAAAAAACATGCTTGTTAGGCTGATTGGTGACTCTAAATTGACCCTAGGTGTGAGTGTGAGAGTGGATGGTTGTTTGGTGTGAGTGAGACAGGTCCCTCTTGTAAATGAGTCCCCGTGACTCAACGAGGCTAGCCTGTATAAATAAAGGTTGAATGAAAAAAACGTTTGGCGGATGTGCGCAGCGGAGTAAAGGGGCAGAAGATCTGAGCTGAGGAGCCATCAAAGCGCATTAAATGCTTCCCCTGCTTCTGCTCTTACATGCTGGATATTTTGTGATCTCACCTGTTTGGGTCGTCGACCGCGCGCGTCCACTGAGCTCAGCGGCTGAATGAACGTCCATTTGGGCTGATGGATCGCTGCAGTAGTCCATCTGAAGCTTAAATGAACTTTTTACCTCTTTCAACTGGCCGGTCAGTGCGCAGTCAAATGACCGCATGCAGCATGTGTGGTATGGCAAGCCATGTTGGCATATACCGTAATTGAATCGTCGGCCATGCACGTCCCTGACGCAATAAAAAGCCTGACACTGACCCGGCCCACACATTAAGCACATTATTATGGCCCGGCCCAGTCTGAGTCCAAGTCTGGCGGGGCTAGGCTCTGGGTTCGGGTTAGAAATAACAGCTTTAGTGGATTACCTAGTTTGCAATGCACTGGTTTTACTCCAAAAACAAAAACAAATATGTTGCGAGGGGGCAGAGGGAGTCCGGTTCAGTGGCCTCAGGATTCCGTCTCTGCTCTTTGCAGATGATGTGGTCCTGTTGGCGTCATTGTGCCGTGATCTTCAGCTCTCACTGGAGCTACTCACAGCCAAGTGTGAAGCGGCTGGGATGGGAATCAGCACCTCCAAATCTGAAGCCATGGTCCTCAGACAGAAAAAGGGTGGATGGCTCTCTTCAAGTCAAAGGTGAGGTTCTGCCTCATCTGGAGGAGTCTGCAGTATTGCAGACACTGTGCTGGTCCATTGTGGTGAAGAGGGAGCTGAGCTGCAAGGCAAAGCTCTCTGTTTACCCGTCGGCCGTTCCTACCCTCACCTATGACTGCAAACTTTTAGTAGTGACTGAAAGAATGAGATTGAGGCTGAAACGAGTTTCTCCGCAGGGTAGCTGGACTCTCCCTTAGAGACAGGAAGAGAAGTTCAGATATCTGAGAGAGACTCAGAATAGAACCGCTGCTCCTCCACATTGAGAGGAGCAGCTGAGGTGGTTCGGGCATCTGGATGCTGCTTCCTGGGCGCCTCACTAAGGAGGTGCTTCAGGAATGTCCAACTGGAAGGAGATCCCAGGGACGACCCAGGACACGCTGGAGAGAGTCTCTAGGTTGGCCTGGGAACACCTTGGAGTCCTCCCAGACGAGCTGGAAGAGGTGGCTGTGGAAAGAGATGTCTGGGCCTCCCTGCTCACGCAGCTGCTCCAGCGGCCCAATGAACAAGTGGAAGATGATGGATATTATATTGCCATTTTTTGTGTTTTCTATGGTCACCTGGCACCTTAGTTCAATCATGAACATTCCAAAAGGTAATCAGTTGCAGACTTACATCTAATGATCATATTATGAAAAATTCTGCAGTGGTTCATGAGATATTTTGGTAACAGACTGACCCC
>JBBPBX010001299.1:84622-95842 GCA_038048925.1 Garcialebias charrua
AATTAAATTAATTTTGGCATGCAAGATGCCAATCAAATTTTAAAGACAAAAAAATTTTGAAATCATCCCAGCACACTGTAATTATTGTCATCCCACAAGTCAGAATGTTGAGTACTGTATTTTAGAAAACAAACCAGCGCATTATATAAAAGTTATTCCTGCTTTCACTCACTGAGTGTCCCCTTAACTATCATCACCTGTCCACTGCCACCAAACCTTTTCTATAGCCAGACTATTGCTGCAGTTTAAAGCCACTGTCTGTGCTCGGGAACAATTTTGTACTGTTAAGCTGCATACAAGTCGGATCCTGTTAGTGGGTTAGTTTTGTTCAAAGGACCAATTAGTGGGCCCTACCTTAGCCTGCAGCTAAAAGGCCTAATGGTTGGGGGCATCCACCTGAGAGGTACAGAGCTCTCCCCACTGGGCTTTAATTTGAGAGAGGGGTGGGTGGAAGCTTCTGAGGCTTTTACCATTACACAAGACTTCATTGTGGCTGCTGACCGTTTGATCTTAAAATAATTTACTTAATGATCTCACCACGGGAGCAATTGGTGCTGCTCGATTAGTCTGCAAGGTCTAATGGACATGGGAAAGAAAACGGGAGGAGGAAGGGGAGTGAGGGTGAGGGAGCAGGCGGGAGATGACACAGTAAAGACTAAATGAATCTGCTATGCTGCGTCGCAAAGGTAAATTTTCAAGCATCAATCCAGAAATTAAATTCTGACGCGGCTGCAGAAAGTCAGAAGGTGCAACTGAATTAGTTTAACTCGTCTAAAAAGGAAGAAGGCACAGGCTTTTATTTGTTTAAAAAAATTATATTTAAATTGTTGTCGAAAACTAATGATCACGAAACACATTTAAGTAATTTGAACAACTTGTTTTTGGGTCTGCTTGGTTCTTTAAGCTACACAAGGAACCATTTATTGAGTGTAGCAAAGACTTCAGGCCACCTTTTAACCTCTGACATTACTTATATATTAAATATTTGAATGCTGAGTCAGTGTTTTCACTTTTGTTTTCATGTTTATCATTTATTTCCTTGTACTTTTTAGAATGAAACTACTTCCTCATATACTTTATTCTATTTTAACTGCTCATTTATCAAAACCTTCGGCTCCTTTGGGAATCATGCTCATTATGACTTTTTTAACATGTCTAAATACTGTACATAACTTCCATCCATTCAGAGTCTTTACCTGCTTCTTCATTTGTGGGTCGCAGGGTCACTGGTCCTTTATCCAGCAATCCCTGTGCAAGTCATGGGGGACACTCTGGACAGGTCTCCAGTCCATCACAGGGACACAGAGAGACAAACAACCATTCACTCTCTCACTCACACCTAGAGACAATCAGACTAACGTTTTGTTTAAAGTAAAACTCCCAGTGCATTGAGATGTCTTCAAATACTTTTAGTACAGGGGCGGCCGTGGCGTAGTGGTAATGGCAGTCGTCCCCCGATCGGAAGGTTGGCGGTTCAAATCCCGGTTCCCCACACCATGTGTCGTTGTGTCCTTGGGCAAGACACTTAACCCCGAGTTGCTCCCGGTAGGACTGGAAAGCGCCTTGCATGGCAGTCTTCCGCTACCGGTGTATGAATGTGTGTATGAATGGGTGGATGGTTGGTATTGTAAAGCACTTTGGGGCCCCTCATAGGGGGCTGGAAAGCGCTATATAAATATTTACCATTTACATTGCTATTTTTAAAATCTACTTTAAAGTTCATGCTTTACTTTTTACTTTTAATGCTACATTTAACTTCAAGCTACCGTTTTATCATTTTAAGCAATGGAACTACTTTTAGCTATTGTTTAGCAAATCTTTAGCTATGATTTAGCACATTTTAGCTTCTATTTCTACTTCTTTTAGCTACAATTTTGTGTTACTTTTAACTACCATTTTACTATTTTTTAGCTTTTCGCTAAGATTTACAAATTTTAGCTTTTGAATACCATTCTTCTTCTTTTAGCTATTTAATTTAGGTGTAGGTAGCACAGTAGTGCAACTGGTAGAGCTGCTGCCTCTCAGTGAGCAGGTTACCCTGGTTCAAATCCTGGTCCGGGGGCCTTTGGAGTTTGCATGTTCTCTCTATGCATGTGTTTTCTCCGGGTACTCCGATTTCCTCCCACAGAGCAAAAACATGCATGTTAGGCTGATTGGTAACTCTAAATTGTCCCTAGGTGTGAGTGAGAGAGTGAATGGTTGTTTGTCTCGTTTGTCTCTATGTGTCCCTGTGATGGACTGGAGACCTGTCCAGGGTGCCCCCCGTCTCTCACACAGTGACTACTGGATATGGGCACCAGTGATCCCCATGACTTAAAATGGAAGAAGCAGATAAAGATGATGGATGGATGGAATTTAGGTTCTTTTAGTGACATTATTTTCTAATCTTTGCATCTGCTTTACTAATTTTATCTAGAATTTTTCTAAATTTAACTTTAGAATTTGCTTGACCTCAGGTTGTTCATGTTCTCCTAAATTTAGCTCAGCCATTTGTTTTGCAAACAGCTACAGTTTTATCTAGCCTTAGCATCTGTATTGTAATTTTAGATTAAGTTTTGATATTTAAACATCCCTTTTGTAGTTTTGACTAATGTTTTGCTTGTTTTACTTTAACAGCTCAGTTTTAGTTTCTGCAGCAAATTTCAGCATTCTCTCAAAGACTCCATGCTGCCATTTTGCAGAAAATGTAATGTTTCTATAGTTAAAAATGTGATAGAGCTCATTTTCCTTATTGTTGTAAAACATAACCTTTTCAAGTGTAATTAAAATGGAATTTAAGAAGATTTTCCATTAAAATAATTTATCTGAAAAATAATTTTCATCAAAACTATTTACAAGTCAATAGACCAATAGTAAAGTGTGTGTATGTATAACAAATTGAATATTTAATAATATATATAAATAGTTTGTGCAAAGAATACATTTTTAGTGGTACATTTTTACTCCTAACCTATTTAAAATTCTACTCGTGGTGCTTTCAAGCTTTTGACATTGTGATGGCTCAGTGGTTAGCACTGCTGCCTCACAGCAAGAACGTCCAGTTCAATCCCCGGTTTGGACCTGGGGTCGTGTGGAGTTTGTACGTTCTCTTTCTGTTTGCGTGGATTTTCTCCGGGTACTCCAGTTTTCTCCCACAGAAAAAAAACCCAAAAAAAAACATGCATGTTAGTCTGCCTTCAGGCCCAGTCCTTCATTGCAAAAGAGATTTGTGATCTCAGTGGGATTTTCCTAGTTAAATAAAAGTAAAATAAACATTAAAAAAAAGCTCAAATGACATTCAAGTGCCACCCTGGGCTTCATCTTTCTAATCCACTCTATGATGTTCACATGGAAGAATACAGTGTTGTGAAAAGACAA
Organism: Garcialebias charrua; assembly: GCA_038048925.1. Taxonomy (NCBI): domain Eukaryota; kingdom Metazoa; phylum Chordata; class Actinopteri; order Cyprinodontiformes; family Rivulidae; genus Garcialebias; species Garcialebias charrua. The sequence continues at coordinate 87,980 of JBBPBX010001299.1, forward strand.
TCAGAATCACAAAAGCTTTGCGGTTAAAAAGAAGAGTTGAAAAGGTCACTCTTCTTCCAGCAAACACTCTGTTACACAACTCAAAGGCCTTCTTGACCTCTGTGTCAAGATAGCAATTCACACAGAGAAGGTGGGGGGATGGAGTGTGATGCAGCCATTAAAGGAAGAAGAAGAAACCGATGTAGTCAGGTAAGCTTTATACAGCAAGCCCTCTGGCAAAGTATGGAAAGCGGAAAAGGAAGCAAGGGAGGGTGATTACCACAGATCACTATGGTTAAACAGGTAGGAAGGTTGTTAGAGTGCACAAAGTTGTCTGTGACGTGTCGAGACAAAATCTGGATCACTGGAAGGGAGAAACCAAATAAATCTCGACGTGTTTTTTTTCTTCTTCTCTCCTTTGATTTCAATTTATGGCATAATTATTGCCATCAATCATAAGGATGAGCTACATCTGTTTTTCTTAGAATGAAAACATGAACATTAGCCACTGTGTGTGTGGAGAAACAGTCTCTGGATGCAAGTTTATTTCCATAACTTGAAGCTCCCCAAAACACACAAGTAATGTCCCATTTTCTGATTATGTGATTGCCCAGATTGCCCTATAATACTAATTCAAAAAATAAATCAAAATAAATAAAATGTGATTATGGAGAGGATAAACATTCAAGCTCTTTCTGAATTTTCTCTCCTGTTCTTCGACTTCTGTGGCGTGAGCAAAGGTCAACCTCTTCACTTTAAAGTAGGCATTTACTCAGTGAAGTCAATATTTACTAGCTCTGTGGTTTAATAATATATGTAAATTAACATTTTATTTTAAAAAAATTGCATAATTTATGCTACTTTGATGCAGTCATCTTAAATTTAAATAATCTTATGTTGGACAATTACATTTAAAATGTAAAGTCAATATTTATAAAACTGAAGGAGTTACAGCTGTTTTCAGTTTGCTATGGTTAGAGCTGTGGTGGAGTTTGGCTGAAAGTTAATTTAGTGGTAGATGTACATTTTCTGAAGGATTCATTAAAATCTGTTCTTAGTTGCATGAGATATTTTACTTAGTGTTAACTGCATGGGGACATTTTAAATAAAGATTTTGCCCAATCTGTTTATGTCTAAAAACAGCTGTTCAGGATCAGTCTCAGGTACTACCACCTCCTATTTTAATTTGACATCTGTCAAACTGTGAGCGTTATAATCCTTTTTGTGTTTTTAAATCTCAGTTGTTTGCAGCCATCTTAAATTAAGTTCACTCCAAAAGTTAACCAGTAGATGCACGGCTATTGATTACTTTTTGCACATTTCATTAAAAATTCCTCAGTGGTTCATGACATTTCTTTCCATGTTTTTACACTTGTTTTCGGCTGCAGGTAAGAAAAACATAGAAACCCACATATTTGTTTTATCGTTTTTGTTTGCTGTAAATTAATCTGAGCTGTTGCAACACGCACTCTAAAATAACTTTTCTAATGTGCGTTTGTAAAGTAGCTATGCGACTGTAAGGCCTCAAGATGAATTTTAAGTGTTTATTGAACCACCCTCCCACTGAATGCTGGTAATCCAGGGGTGAGGCCCTCGCCGGAGACCACGAGGCGTGCATACTAAATGTTTTCACAGAGGCTCCACAACACCTGCGCTCCTCTTGTCGCTAAACGCGCCGCACCACAGGAGCATAAATCACGACCTGTGAGTGGAATATCTGACAGAGAGCCAGCATTCCCCAGAACCGTGTGTGGATTAGGAAATCATAAAGAGCACGTTCCCTGCAAACGCAATGCAAGGCCCCCGATGAAGGCAGGTGCTGAGAAACAGCCGAGAGAGGCTCACTTTGCTCTGTCATTTATAATGGTCCTGGACTGACACAGCCCCTGGGACATTCCTGCTACCAACCCCAAACCACTGGCTGCATGTGCCATCCCAACTAGTACAAATTATGGTCTGAGCGAAGCGGAAGAGCCACTGCAAATTGCAGGAAGCGTTCTCCTGTGTCTTCATTATCTTGTTGGGTTTTTAAGAAAAATGTATTTTCAACAGCGCGCTGTAGAGACGACCAGACCGAGGAGTGTTGTTGTCTCCCCACAGGGGACAAGTGACATTTATTATTTCACTCATGCAGTCATTTTGTAGAATCAAGATGCGTTGTGTGTCTCATATTAGTAAAGTTTTAATCTCTCGGCGACAAATATTACAAAAGTTACAATCAGTACATTCTCATGTTTGCAGGAAGAAAAAAAGAATCATACAGGGGGGGAAGTAGAAATATTGGATATGCAGATATGCTCTCTGTGTAGCTTTGCCCTGTTTTAGTCAAAACATTGATAGGAGTAATTTGCATTTATGGAGTGAATGATTACAGAAGGAGCCCATATGAAGAATAAAGGGCCCAGCTCAGGTTAAGGCTGATTGACAGCAGCATTGTCTGCTGGGACTTCTTTCCATTTTGAATAGCTCAGAGCGACCCTGCGTTTTATGGTCATGGGGGCAGTGCCAGCCTCTCAGGATGCTGATTAAGTAGGACAAACCAACACCTTCAGACATAAGCAGCCCGGCCAACTTTAGAGAAATGCTCCTTGTAACTGCTCCCACTTCTAGCTTTTAATTTAATTTTCAACACTTGCAAAGCTTCACTTGTTCGTTTTTCAGTTTGTTTAACTTTATTGGTTTGTGTTGAATTCATCTGTATGGATGCGACTAACCCTAATGTGTGCCATATGGTCTTATACCTGAGCAGAACAACAGCGGTTGTACACCAGTTGTAAGGTAATTGGTGCCCGTAAAGCTTTTGTTTCAGCTCTTAAAAAAGCCTCTCAAGATAAGCAGCCAGCTGTTGCTCTGCTGCTCCCATTTTTAGTCCCACAGGACAACGTATCTATCACCAGATGCCCCCCGGGTGTGGGCTGACAAATTTGTTAATTCCTGGGCTTACATAACACCCTGAGAGCTTTAGCACTGTCTTGGAGGCTTTTCCGAGATCTGCCACGCAGAGATCCCACTGTCAAGTTGAGCTCGCAGCAGTCTGCGGGTTTTTAACCTTCATTATGCTGCATGGGCGTTTATTCTCAATACGGGGGCCAAAACTCCCCATGATGGAGGCTATTATTTGCAACCAACATGTCAAAAAACAGGTGGAGCGGCAACTTATGACAGGCTTGACTGACAAGATGTTATTATTTAGTCAATGTGATCAATTATTTTATGGATGGGAGGTCACCAAACAAACACACACTGCCCCCTCCCCCTTAATGAGTCTGTGTTTTAAATAAGTCTATCTATCTATCTATCTATCTATCTATCTATCTATCTATCTATCTATCTATCTATCTATCTATCTATCTATCTATCTATCTATCTATCTATCTATCTATCTATCTATCTATCTATCTATCTATCTATCTATCTATCTATCTGTCTGTCTGTCTGTCTGTCTGTCTGTCTGTCTGTCTGTCTGTCTGTCTGTCTGTCTGTCTGTCTGTCTGTCTGTCTGTCTGTCTGTCTGTCTGTCTGTCTGTCTGTCTGTCTGTCTGTCTGTCTGTCTGTCTGTCTGTCTGTCTGTCTGTCTGTCTGTCTGTCTGTCTGTCTGTCTGTCTGTCTGTCTGTCTGTCTGTCTGTCTGTCTGTCTGTCTGTCTGTCTGTCTGTCTGTCTGTCTAAGTTGACAAACTGTCTCTGTCTGTTGTTTCCAGCTGTTTCTTCATGACTTCATGTCTCCAGGACCTGCAAAAAGGTTTGTCAAAAGAGAAAAGCCAGCGCCCTCTACAGGTGGTAAGCACACACTGAAACACACACAGACCACCTCAAGTTCAGATAACCCAAATTAGTCATACATAAATCAGTTTCCTTGTTATACGAATTGTTGCATAATATATTTCATATTTGTTATGTAAATTTAAATTATAAAGGGTTCAGTTTATTGGTTAAAAGCAATTAACTTTTTTTCTTTCTTATCCAGTAATCTGCAAGTTTTATGGTTGGGTGAAGTGTTTTAAAAGACTTGTCTGTTGTAGATAATGATTCCTGTGAGGTGTGCATGAGTTCAGTTAAGTCCTGTAGAGGGCGACTTTGTGGTGTGCATCTCTTGACTGGGAGGGAGGTATTACAGGTACAGCAGGTGTTGGATACAGTTTAAGAATAAACTACTATGGTTTTAATATATTTTCTTTGTTTACTATGAATGAAAACTAATGAAACCAGCCTTTTATTTTCAGTTATTTCCCCCAACTTTTACGGTTTTATCCTTGATAAAACTAAGAAAGTTGATATTTACTTGATAAGAGGACTGTTTAAAAGCAACTGGCTAATTCTTACAAAAAGACATGGAAAATATGGCCTATTTTCAAAGTACCAGGAAGTGTGATCCAATTTCACAGCCCTAAACAAAAAATAAAACACCCATACTAACCAAAAGTTGATTTTCTCCAAGGGATTCTAAAATTTCCCAGTAGTCCACCTAAAATCTTCATTGTATATTGTGTACATTTCTAGGAAGCTTAGGAAAGTTGCCTTTGCAAACAATAACGTGTTAAAGGGATTGTGACATGATTTTTTTACTATTCATAAAATTGCTCAAAATATATATATTTTATCATTTAAATATGTTTGTTTTTGCAAACAAAATGATAAATCACTTTAATTTTGCTTTAAAAGTGATTTTGAACTTCAAGCCGTGTTTAATCATGGGAAATCCCATTACACGCGAACGCACCATCTGTGATGTCACACCGGGCAGAGCTCTGGGCTTGTCACAGTGCGCAGGTATGAGCAGCTCGACATGAAGGAAGTCTGATACAGCATCAGACCTAAATTAGATCCTGTTGTTTCTTGTTCCATCACCCAAACAATTTTCTGCTTCCCAAAATGAAGACAAATAGCTCAAATCTTCACATAGATTGCTAAATTCGTCCAGTTTTAAATTGTCCGCTATTAAAGACACCACAGCCCTCTGCCCAGTGTGACATCACATATGGTGCGTTCGAGTGTAATCGGATTTCCCATGATTAAACACGGCTTGAAGTTCAAAATCACTTTTAAAGCAAAATTAAAGTGATTTATCATTTTGTTTGCAAAAACAAACATATTTAAATGATAAAATATATATATTTTGAGCAATTTTATGAATAGTAAAAAAATCATGTCACAATCCCTTTAAACTTTTATCAAGTTTTTGCAGAATTAAGTTCTATGACCCAATGTATCATGAAAGTATGCCTGCAATAAAATCAGCTTTTTTTTCCCTTCAAATATTTGCTGATTAAGTTTGATTTCACTGCTAATGCATTTTAAAGTGTGAGTTAAGGGAAAATAGTGTGTTGAGTTCTTTTGATTGATTTTAAGTCTTGTCTGTACATCCAAAGATGTTTAAAGTTACATTATAAAATCCAAATCTTTCAAGCACAACTGCAAAATTAACAATACTCTTTAAAAAAAAAATCTTACACCATCCATTTTCTTCCGCTAATCCAGGGTCAGGTCGCTGCAGCTTAAGTAGGGAAACTTCCCACGCTTTTAACAGCAGTGTTTTCCTTGAAATTTTTATTTTTATTTTTTATTCATTTAATTTAAATACATGACAATAAAAAAATTAAAAAAACACATCCATTCTCTTCCGCTTATCCGGGGTCGGGTCACGGGGGTAGCAGCCTAAGTAGGGAGGCCCAGACTTCCCTCTCCCCAGCCACTTGGGCCAGCTCCTCCGGAGGAATCCCAAGGCGTTCCCAGGCCAGCCGAGAAACATAGTCCCTCCAGCGTGTCCTGTGTCTTCCTGTGGGTCTCCTCCCAGTGGGACATGCCCGGAAAACCTCACCAGGGAGGCGTCCAGGAGTAGGGGTTGAACGAGTACATAATTTTTAGACTCGTCATTAACATAATAATACTCGAGTAGAGCTCGAGTAGTAGATGATGTCATAGGATCTCAAGATGAAAATAATAATTAACTAATTAAAACCGTTAAAAAAAACATTGGCCTGTGGTGGTTTAGTTTTAGAGATTAATATGTTAATAGGTTTTTATAGGTTTAGAGAAAAATATTTTTTGCCTTTTATTTGTGAAACAAGGTCAGAGGAAGCTGGTTCTGGTTCAGTCAATTGGACCCGGTGTTACACCACATTCTGTGACCTCCAACAGTTCATGCAACACCACCCCCTACGGTCACAATATATGGTGATCACAGAATATGGTGTAACACCGGTTCGCAATGCGCTCCAAACAGGAAGTTGATTCATTTTCTGTTCTGTAACTGCGACGTGATGACGTCACTACGAATACTCGACTTGAAATTAAAAAACTCAATAGAGGTCCAAGTAATCAATGTGTCGATTACTCGAGTAGTCTGTTAAAGCCCTATCCAGGAGGCATCCTAACCAGATGCCTGAGCCACCTCAACTGGCTCCTCTTGATGTAGAGAAGCAGCGGTTTTACTCTGATGGTACGTCCACACCAAACAGCTTTTCAACTGCAGGAGCGTCCAGTTTACATGCAAAGTCAATGGGGGACGCGCCTCCAGGCGCGTCTTGGCATCGGGCGTCACGTCACGTGCGTGTTGAGCGTGTTGGAAAGCGTTTTCCGTGCACATGAACCCGCGTCAGCCTCCAAAGCACGCGTTGATTTAGCTGAAGATTTCGCCGTTCAAACGCCGTTAAACTCGTGTGACAACCAATCAGGGAGAGTCGGGGGGAGCTATGTGACGCGGAAACGAGGGGACGGGTATTGCGCAACTATGTGACGTATTGTTTGTGGGACACAGAAAAAACTGCGAAGTCGTGTACTATGGGAGAGTCATCATTGTAGCTGTGTGTTCGCGACAAGTCCTTCACGACCAGTCAAGTCTGCTCTACAGAGACAGAAATAAAAAGGTCCTTGCCTGGCGGAGTGCAGTGAGGAACTCGGTATACCGGTAAGCTCCTCCCCCCCGCCGCCACGCCGCCGCAGCTTCGCGTTCTGGTCTGGACACCACTGGGTCCAGTGCGTCCACTTGCGTGCGTGACAAGCTTTTTTGCCGTTGAAAAGCTGTTTGGTGTGGATGTACCATGAGTCCCTACCGGACGACCGAGCTTCTCATCCTATCCCTAAGGGAGAGCCCAGACACCCTGCGGAGAAAACTCATTTGAGCCGCTTGTATCAGAGATCTTGTTCTTTCGGTCACAACCCAAAACTCATGACCATAGATGAAGGTAGGAACATAGATCGACCGGTAAATTGAGAGCTTCGCTTTCTGACTCGGCTCTTTCTTCACTACGACCGACCGGTACAGCGCTCGTTTCACTGCTGATGCTGCACCTATCCGCCAATCGATCTCTCGCTCCATTTTTCCCTCATTTGTGAACAAGACCCCAAGATACTTGAACTCCTCCACTTGGGAAAGGGACCTCCTCCCCAATCTGGAGAGGGCACTCTACCCTTTTCTGGCTCAAGACCACAGCTTCAGATTTAGAAGAACTAATCCTCATCCCGGCCGCGTCACACTCGGCTGTGAACCGCTCCAGTGAAAGTTGTAGATCACAATCTTATGAAGCCAATAGGACCACATCATCTGCAGCGACGCGATCCTAAGGTCACCAAAACAGATCCCCTAAACAACTTGGCTATGCCTAGAAATTCTGTCCATAAAAGTTATGAACAGAATCTGTGACAAAGGGCAACCTTGGCGGAGTCCAATTATCACCGGGAATGAGCCCAACTTACTGCCAGCAATGCGGACCAAGCTCTGACACCGGTCATACAGGGACCTAACAGCTCGTATCAAAGGGCCTGGTTCCACATACTCCCAGAGTACCTCCCATAGGGTTTCCCAAGGGACGTGGTCGAACGCCTTCTCAAAGTCCACAAAGCACATGTAGATTGGTTGGGCAAACTCCCACGTACCCTCCAGGACC